>JALXJV020000017.1:2229402-2339648 GCA_024633595.2 Lepomis macrochirus | reverse complement strand
GGCTTCAGCTCTGAGCTCCAACCCCTCCCATCTGAGAGAGCTGGACCTAAGCTACAATCATCCAGGAGACTCAGGGGTTAAGCTGCTGTCTGCTGGACTGGAGGATCCAAACTGGAGACTGGACACTCTCAGGTATGGACAGATATGAAAGCAAGAGCACAGATACTGTCCTTCCTGTCTTGTCTGTCATGGGAGCAGGATTGGCCCTGACAGTGTCGAAGCCCTAGGTGAGATATTTTTTAATTTTTATCTATATGAAGGGAAACACAGTATTCAGGTGGCAGGTGACAGTTCATGTAATATAAATTTATTAATAGAAAAAAAATAATAGAATTTATTGCAGTAAGGCCTTCAAGTATCCTGTAGATACTGCTTTTGATTATTTTTTTACCTGTAGATCAACATTTCTCTTTAATAAAACCCCTGCTCAGATAGCTCATGATTTAGTATTCCCTCAACTTGTGTGTCTTTTGGGGAAGTAAAATATTTAAATGTGCATGTTGCACCTTTTTCCCTCAATGATAAATTCAATTATTTTAATGCACTTAGACACTCCTGGACTTTAATAGCTCCTTTGTTTCAGCAGGTTTTCTGCTCATGTTCAAAACTTTCTGCACATTCAGAATCTCTCCCCCTCACGTGTGTTCTCTGACATGTCCAGGTAAATGCCAGTCTCATCATTTTATGAGAATTCACAATATTTTTAAGTCTACCTGCCCTATACTGTGCTGTGCATTACGTTATTGTTCCGCTGGTGCAACACGTTCTCACTCCTGACTCGTCATATTTTATTTTTTTATTTTTATTTAACCTTTATTTAACCAGGAAGGCCGATTGAGAACAGATTCTCATTTGGAATGGCGACCTGGCCAAGAAGGTGTGAAACGTGCAGAACAACATAGAGTTACACATTGAGTACATGGTACAAATCCCAATATATAAAGACAGTGACGATTCCGTAGCATAGAATATTTAAGTGCAGTAGCGTCTATGTGCAAATAGTGCAGCTGCCGACCATTTGGGAAGTGGGTCAGATTAAATACATAAATGGTATCGACACTTGATCAAAGCCCTTTGGTGTTGCCTTTTAACAGCCTTGGTACTTCTTTTGCTTCATTTTTTGAAGTTCAGGGCTCTGTGTTCAAGTTAGCAATGCTTCGCATGCCTATTTTCCTTCACCTGTTTGTTAAGCTGCTCAATGTAACGCCTGGCAATTTTGCCAGCGATGCTTACCCTTCCAAGTAAGCCCAATTTCACAGCATTGTTCAGATGACTCCCACTGACCTCATGTTTTGCAATCCTCTCTGAAAGATATTTCAAATGTATATGATGATATATATTGTCATCCTGATCTTCTTTGAAGCCATGGTAGGCAAGACGCTTTAATTTGAGATTCTCCTCCAAATCAAATCCACTTCATTTAACTTCTCCATTTAGCTGGTGTTAGCAACCTAAGACAATCTTCTCCCGCAGTACGCCTCTCCTAGTAGTAGTTAAATGTTTTACTTTATTTTTGTTATAGCATTGCCTGCTTTGTAGTAAAACCTATCATGCGTAAATCATGTGATTGTGTGTCAATGTAGAAATATTTCATGCAAGTTGTTAGTGCTAATGTTTTAGCTGTAAGGTAAGCTAGTGCATAGAATTATGCCCAGCCCATTGAAGAGCATAACAAAGAGGGAGGTCCACAGAGAAAACAGTTTGAATGAACAAAAGGATTTATTAAAGATAACTCAACTTACAATTAAACTCAAAACTCGGGCTGGGCACGTTAACGCGTTATCACGTTAACGCATTAACTAATTAACGTAATTTTTTAATCTTACATTAACGCAGTTTTTAAAAATTATTATTTTGAAAGTCTGTTGCTCACTGGCTCTGAACACACATAGGCCTACAGTCAAACCATGTGTCACAGGAGAGGTGGGATGTTGATCAGCCTGCAAATAACCCTCTCAAACAAGCAGCCGAGAGGCTTCGGCAGGTTCTCTCAGGTGAGCAGAAAAGGAAGCAGCATGAACGGCAGGTGCTCTATGAATAGTAACCATGGCAACGGCTTTTGTGCGCTACACAACTGTAGCCTCTTTAACTTAAATTAAAATTATACATAGGCTAACTTTACCTGATAGGCCTGCATTTAGTTTGCGGGGATGCTCTGCCATGTGAATTCCCTCCTGTCCTGAAAACTATTTAGATTCTGGAAACTCACAAACAGCGAGGAAAGTCTCTCTTCCAGCGATTTGTGCTGCGCGTTGCGTATAAAAGGTTCAAGACAATTCAATGACCGCAGCAGTTTCAGAGGAACGCACCCAGTACACTTTGTGCTCGACCGCTTCACCTCACTGTAACAGGGACATGTGCTCCTGAACACAGACCGTTTCTGCTGATACCTGCTCAGAAAAAATCCCAAGAAAACTGGACTCTGATGGTAAATTGTTGTAATAAGCTAGATAAAAGGTAATTCCCTGGCAGTGGCAAATAGCTTTGGTTTAATATTTGATTTGATTACATTAATGTTTAAGTTGAGATTTACAAGAAATATTTTATTCCTTTTATTATAAAGGGAATACTGCTGGAAAGAAAGCACCTTATTTGTTTAAAGTGTTTGCAAACCACATGTTATTGCACTTTTGTGTATATAGCAGTACATTTAAATCAAAAGTGTGCAATTCACTACTTTAGAATTAATTATTCAATTTTTTAATCATGAATAAAATGTAATTGTTGCCCAGCACTACTCAAAACACAATTAAACTCAAAGTCAACATACTCAAAAACAACCAAAAGAAAAAGGAGATCAGGAGGACGAGAGGGGCAATTTTGGATTTCCCATGGCTTTTAAAGACTTCAACAGGTGGCCACAATCAATGACGAGGTGGGTGTGTCGGACTAAATGGGAAGAAAGACCTGAAAACACAGAAGAGAAAGAGAACAGGCCAACACCACACAGTCCTAAGGCTCCAGGCTGTCACAATGACTACAAGATGCACTGTAGTTGTTAAAACAATGAAAATGTTCAGTTGTATTTATGTCTTATTTGAATTTCAGTATGTGTCTGAAACACACAGTAATGTTTAATGGCTTTATTATTATGTTCAAATGTTAGTGTCAGACTTGTAGGCTTCTCTCTGGGCCCGTGAAGCCTGCAGTCCAGCAGAACCTTATGTCACCACTGTGATGCTGCACAAACACACTCTAATTATCAGTTGGTGCACATTTTGTGCACATATTATTCATTTGTTGACTACAACTGACAGTAACTATGACACTTGGATCATCCTTATACACACATACTTTTTCACCTGAAATACAGCCCTTTGATTGATATTGTCAATTTGTTTTATTTATTTTATTATTAAATGAAAAATGTGTGTCAAAAGCTGTACAGTCTTATCATACTGTGTCCTCAGTTTCTAATTTTTAAATTAAACAAATTACATAAATTACACAATACAAGTTGAATCTGTTTAATGGTCATGTGTGAATGTGGTCAAATAGTTCTTCAGGTCTTTTTCTCTCAGACAGTAAAAGAATCCTGGAGACAGTTGACCCAGATGAGTTTCAGCCTGTTTCTCTGTCACACTGACAAACTGAGGAACACTGCTTCATGTTGAACAGCAGTTAGGACTCATGTTGGATAGAAAATCACTCTGACTGTGTTTCTTCCTTCAGGGTGGACCATGGTGGACAGCAGAGGTTAAAACCTGGTCTGAGGAAGTGTAAGTGTGGATTCAATCTGACTCATGAGGACAAAACAGCACACAGTCAGTTTCTCTTTCAATACAAAGTTGATAGTTGTGGTATTTATTCATTCAAACATTACTGACTAAACGCATCATCATTAAACTTTATAGAAATGAACAACATCAGCACACAAACAAAGAATAAACCTTCAGATGTGTCTGATGATAAACTGCTGCTGTGTTGTGTCTCGTTCTCTCATCAGATTTCTGTGAACTCACACTGGACACAAACACAGCAAACAGAAACCTCAAACTGTCTGACAACAACAGGAAGGTGACACGTGTGAGAGAGAAGCAGCCATATCCTGATCATCCAGAGAGATTTGACTACTATCAGCTGCTGTGTAGAAATGGTCTGACTGGTCGCTGTTACTGGGAGGTCGAGTGGAGAGGAGGAGTTTATATATCAGTGAGTTACAGAGGAATCAGAAGGAGAGGATACAGTGATGACTGTGGGCTTGGAGGGAATGATCAGTCCTGGAGTCTGTTCTGCTCTGATGGTTGTTACTCTGTCTGGCACAATAACAGAAAAACTGTCCTCTCTCTTCCTCCTCCTCCTCCTCCTCCTCCTCCTCCTCCTCCTCCTCCTCCTCCTCCTCCTCCTCTAACAGAGTAGCAGTGTATGTGGACTGTCCTGCTGGCTCTCTGTCCTTCTACAGAGTCTCCTCTGACACACTGATCCACCTCCACACCTTCAACACCACATTCACTGAACCTCTTTATCCTGGGTTTGGGTTCTGGTCTGGTTCCTCAGTGTCTCTGTGTTCTGTGTAGGAGGGAGACAACTTCCAGTCCTGTGGTTTAAATGTTGGTGGTGGACGAGGCTTCACTTTGGTTAACATCTGGCTCACTGATTGTGCCTTTAATGTCAGAAATGTGTTTTCTTAGAAATGGGCTGAACTTGTTGTATACAAACTGTGTTGACTTTGATTTTCACTTTAATAAAGTTTTCTTGGAGCAGCATCTAGTAGCTGCTGATGGCTGCAGAGCTTCTCTGCAAGTCTTCATCTGTAAGTCTTCATCCCTGTGTGTTAATAAATCCTCACTACACTTTACATCAATAAAATGAAAGCATGTCATTTGTCATTTCAATTCTGTACATTGTCAGACTTTAAAAGGTTGTGTCTTATTCAATATGAGCCTGTTTGAGGGCAGACAACCACATTGTTACTGCACTGCTTTTCTGCTGTTGATGTGGCTCACGTTCTGTGTGCTAGCCAGAGGATGGAGAATTCAGCTTGAGTGTCTAGGACATTTACTACCTTTCCTCTGTTAATGATCTCTGCACATTTGTGTGAAACTCTGAGAACAAACGAGTGACAACAGCAGCAGGACTGAGTATTTAACTTTGTCCTTATTTAAGACACACAGGGCCATTTGCTCTCCCTTCATTCAGCTGTCTCTCTGTTTTAAATTTATTCAAGCAGATTACCTGCTTTTCGAGTGTGATGGCTGAATGCAGATATTGCCAACTTACCGTTTCCAAGCTGAAGGAAAGTCTTGCTTCTCTGAAGGCCCAGCGCAGTGAGAAAGAAAAGCTCATCCTGGAGTTCTCTACCGTCGCATCAGCCCAGCTAAAACTCCTTACAGTTCTTACCCTCAGCCAAGGCAATCCGACTGCAGCTACATCTCACCGTGCTGACTACTCAACTTTGGAAATTGATGATGATACCACCATTCCCTGGCTCAGCTCCATCACTGCGGGGGCTCCAGTGCATAAGGCGATCTCTGCCCATGCTGAGAACCTGGAGCTTCACTTGGATACAGACCCTAAATATGCTGACCCCACACCCATCCAGGTTTCAGCGGAGTCACGGCTTCTTGTCAGTGAGGGTGATCCAGAGACCCCAGTAAGTTCGACTCCACACCAGCCAGAGCACTGGACCGTGGCTTGCAGGACCAAGCATGGGGCAAGGCACCAGTCTTCCCCTCCTCCAACTCCAACTCTGGACCTCCCGCTGGCCAACAGATTCGACATCCTGGATACGCAGGACTTTCCCCCTCCGGACATTTGCCACCATCCCCCAAAGGGCAGATCCTGAAGTTCTGTTGAGTTTTAAGTTCAGGTTGATATAATGTCTCCCTGGGTCTACCCAGCTGTATCATGTACTGTAACATAAATTGCCGCTCTGAGAACAATAAAGTTCTCTAAACTAGTTGCTTTCCATTACTGCTCTTTATCCAGCTCCACTAGTATCACTAATATTCACTAATTAGTCCAGTTTAATCACAGTCTTCACTCACAATCTACACAGTTATGTAACTCAGTGTCAGAGCGAAGGATCATCTCAGCCTCCTGCAGTCTGAAAGTTCACGCTTCAGCGACATCATTCTCCTCCCACATGCACACCCTTTGTTTCACAGAGATTTCACCGCCAGCTTACAGAGACTGAAACTGCTTCTCTACTAACAAACACAGGAAAGTCACAGAGATTCAGCGTTTTTCAGATAATCAGAGTTTATTAGAGTTTGTTAACATGTACTCTCAGTACTGGAACACAGCTCGGGGACACAGACCAGACTACAGGAGATACACAGTGAGTATCAGCTTATCTTCCTCAGATAAAGTCCCTGCAGCCATCAGGACTCATCAGGCTGGAGTGGAGACCAACAGACATTAGAATAGTAAGTTATGGGTGCTGAAAAGAAGCACAGTCAAATTAAAGTGTTGAAGGACAAGCTGGCGTTTCAGTGGTTTCCCATTGATGAAAGAGGTCAGGTTCCTGTCTGTCGGTCCAGTTTGACGCTGGTGAAGCTGACATTGTACCTGTTTGTGTGTGGAAACATGTTTGAAGTTACTGTGTGGTTGAAACTGCTGTGATGATTAGAACATGTAGATGTGTCGAAGCCTTGATGTCAGGAGGAGTTCACTATCATCCTTTTATAGTCCTTTTTCACATGTTTTATCAGCACGTGTTGTTTTCTCTCTGCGTAAAGTTCATATTCAGAGTTTATTGATCGCTGATGGTGAAGATTTTTGTTATACCTACGTTTCACTATTTCCCTGTTGTTCTGTTATGCCCTCCAACATGTTTGATGTGAGTTTATTGTTCAGGAGAGACAAAACATTCAGTTACATAAAATCTTATCTACAACTCCACTGAAGCAGAAATAAGTTGAATTTACTTTAACATTTCGAGGAAACTGGTTCTTAAAAAAATAAGTAATTGGTAATGAAAATCTGAGTTAATTTAACTTAAATGTAATTGTAATGTCAACTGCTTTGCCAAATTATTCAGCTAGTATTTTAAGGTTTTATGCACTAGATACCAATTTAATAATATTTCAAAGCATTTGTAATATCAATTGCTTTGCCAAATGACTCTACTTAATGGATTTAAAGTCAGTAAAATTTGAGTCATTATCTGAATTTGTTAAACTAGAACATTTAACTAAGAAAACAAAAAAGCGATTGACATTCTTTAATCAGTTTATTATATGTTATCAGTGGAAAAATACAACAACTGACGTCAAGAAATCTTGTGTTGCGTTAAAGGTTTTTTGTCTAATTTTTTTTTTCCTTTCTAACCATTGTCTTCACTTCTAAATGAAGTGAACTAAATTGCCCCTTGGGGACATTAAAGATTTTACAATTCAATTCAATTCTAGTGCTACTAGAATCTAGTGAATGGTTGCATGGTGAGTTACTAAACATGTAGTGAGTTACTGGTAGCTTTTTCATGCACTTTGGGTAGTCCAGGTGCAGAGCATACATCAGGCAGGTTGGCCAGTTCGTCTGTTACAATACTCCCTTAGATGATCCCAACTCTGGATGTTTGAGCTGAGGATTGTGTTGATCTGTGCTGGAGTTTGACTGTACACATCCCAGTCAGTTGCATCCTAAGAAGACATATTTGAGGGGCAGGTGCTTAAGTGAAAAAAGGCACTTCTTGTATATTTTACCTCTCTGGGCCACAGTGCTGATCAGACCACTGTAGAAACCAAAGGGGTAACACACAGACTGGCTGCTTCATTTAATCTCTAGTTTAGTTGGTTTAACTAAACTAAATAAAGCAAATTGTTTTCCATTTATATCAAGTAGAATTTAATGTTCTGACAAAATACTGAATAAACGGCTCTATTTACAGCTCTTTGATTCACTCACGAGATGCAGTTGCTGGAGCAGTTTGGGGTTCAGACATGGGCAAGAGGATGTGGGCTTCAAACCACCGACCTGCTCTACCTCCTGAGCCACGGCCTTGCGTGTTATCATCTATCTTTTTGCTGATGTGCAGTATGGATGTTTTGGATGTGCCAAATGCAAACAGGGAATCAGGAGAAAATGAACCATGAAGTCAGTAAGGTTTTGGTTTGGTTTGGTTACTTTATTAATACCCGTAGGTAAACTAGTTTTGCAGTCTAAGAGGCAGGACATCCTTAGAACATTGTTAAACACAACACAACATACAACACACAAGACATTAAAACATGTAAAAACAGTCAATAAAAATAAATAAAAAGAAGAAACAGAGAACAGTAGGCTACATGACCAAAGTGGTTTGTGATGCAGGAGGCTGCAGGCCGGCTGTCAGACTAAATGTGTGTTTTCTGTCTGACTGCAGGTGGTGGAGGGCGAGACTCCTCTTCCTCTGGGCTCAACGTGTCGCAGGAAGCGTCTCCGCTCTGCAGGTGAGGATGAAGAGGAGGCCGGAAGCTGCGCCTCGCGGCCGAACCCCGAAGGCTCGCTGTCGGCCGGCGAACTGAGCCGCTACAGCGAACCGGAGGAGGAGGAGCTGCAGAGACTGTGTCAGCGCTGCCACATCATGGCGTCACAGCTGAACAGACAAGCAGCTGCTCTGGCCGACAGCACGGCTCTGAAGGTCAGGACAACACAACACTGTAACACGTTTAAAGTCACAACGACGGGGGGCCAAGGGGGTAAGCCAGAGTTGGAACAGGAAGTCAACCAAAGCCTGCAGGGGGGGCTCCATGTAGGCCCAAAGATGACGTCAAAACCCTGAGACATCCTGTCTCACCTGAGACATGTAACCGTGTTGCTTAGATTATAAACTCTCTGTGAATCTAAAAAGACCATTCGGCCATCAGGACGCTGCCTTGGTGTTTGACAGCTGAGCCTGTAGGTGGGCTGGTTAAACAGAGTCAGACAAACTCTGAGCCAGGAGACTTTTTCTTGGTGCAGCTACCAGAACTACGGTGTTTCTGCCGCTGTCCTACGTCATTAAACCAGGGTTATGCTGCGCCATCATGCGCAGTAGACGCTGGTGCCAACAGGAAGTAGCCCTGTAGCCGTATTTTATTGGTCCAAAACTGGCTCCACTGCTCTCCATTCAAACCAGCACTATACATGCTGAGGGGAACATTCAAACAAGGCAACCAGCGGACTAGAAGTTAGGCTCAGTTTGATTGGCTGGGAGGAGCAGAGGGCCGGGGCTGGACCAAATACTCAGAGCTCATCACTACATTGAAATGTCAAATGAATCAAGTCAAAGTTAAAGGTCAGGAGGTGAACACTGATGTGTGTCTGCCAACATTTCAGTCCTAGTGAACCCAGATTTGCTCTGACAGATCTGTAATGATTCTAGATTCTGTAGATTTCTGCTCTCACATTGGGTCGAGGATGAGTCTTCGCTTCCTGTCCTGTCGCTGTTTCTCAGTCAGTGACGTGTGAAGGCCAGCTCGCTTCAGAAGCGCACAGAGAAGATAGTTTGATGCTGAACTCCTCTGTCAGGTTTTTATATTGAAGCGTGAACATGAGAGACGCTCTGCTGGGCGAGAGAGCTCCGCTTTCTATGCTGTTAACTCTCTCTCTCTCTGGTTTGATCTGATTTGTTGAATGTTCTGACTTCACTGCCTCTCTCTCTTTGTCTCACTCTTTCTTGCTCGCTCGCCCACTCAGTTGGTCAGTCAGACACTGTTACGCCCGACCCATAAGCAGCTCTGCGGGGTGAACAGCACTCCAACACCGAGCAAACCAACCACAGAAAAACACCTTTAAAACAGGCAAAACTATTAACATAAAGAGACACGACCGAGACAACAACTCAAGAAGGACAAAAGCATAAAATCAAAAGACAGAATCCGGCCTGAGAGGCAGCGAGACCAGCAGTCCCAGTCCCAAAAAGCCTTTCTGACTCTGGTACAGGAGCTCATAAGGACCTCGTTTCCAGGCCAAGTGGACCTCATGTAACAGATAGATGAGGCAGAACCAGAGGACAGAAGAGGAACAGGAAAACAGTTACAGTCAGAACACACAGTGTTTTGCTGTGTGAGGCTGCAGGTTTGATTCCAGGCTGAAAGCTCTGATTCTGTTGGACAACATGTGATAACTTTTCAATATAGAGAACCGTTTTCTGTGTGAGGCGGAACAATCGGAGCGTTTCAGCCACGTTCCTGAGTCGTACTGAAGGTGCCGAGGTCACCGGAGCAGGAAGTGGAGGCCCCGCTGCAGTAAAAGCCCAGAGGACCTGCTGGGTCAGCAGAAAGGCGACTCCGTCAGCAGGAGCTTTATGAGCTCGTCACGGTGACGGATGATTGGTCCTCCGTCAGCCCGACAGGAAGTGCTGAGTGTCAGATTCGGATTATTATCACGGCTCATATTTCAGAGCTCTTCCAGGTTTTACGGCTGAGTGTCGGAGAATAACGTCACAGGATTTCAGCTGTTTCAGATCCTGGACTGACCTGGTTTCAGCAAATCAGAGTTTCAGCTTCACTGTAGATTCGACTGTCATCAGAGGAAGGCAGGCGGTTTTTTAATGGCTGCTTCGGTTTCATTGCAGTTTGAGGTTTGTTTGCTCCCGTTTGTTGGGCGTGGCTCAGGTGTTACCCAATCAGAAGCAACCAGTTTGTAAACACAGCAGCGTTAAAAAGGCAGGAAAATGCAGTGCGCTTGCGTTCACAGCAGGGGGTTCAGGGGAACACTGTTTCTGCTGAAAAAATGTTTTGCTGCGTTTTGTCTGCGCTGAACTCGCCCGTGGTGTTTGGATGTTGACACATGCTAGCTGCTGATTGGTCCTTTGGTCCAGACTGAAACGTCTCCGCAGTCGTTAGATGGATTGTGAGGAAACCTGGTTCAGACCTTCATTCCTTCCTTCATTACGTAGTGCCGTCATCAGGTCAACATGTTTAGTTTGTGGCGTATCACAAATCACAAACGGGCGTGTCGGAGGCTGTGACAGTCATGCTGAAAACATCCTGGACCCTAAACACACCAACCTGTCTGTGTGCCGCTTTAAAACCTGAACTACATGCAGTTTAACTCTCTCACTGTTTTAAGCTGCGAGCTTTACTTCCTGCTCTGTCACCTCCACGAGTCCACATGGCTTCCTTCTGCAGGGACACTGCTGAGTTTTTCTTTGAGCACAGGTCTATTAAATCCAGAGAAGACAGACAGACAGACCCTCCTCCTTAGATTTTAGGATGAACTGTCCCTTAAACATTGAAGATCAGTGCTGACACACTCTAAGCTTCATTTCTCTGCTCTGAGACGAACTCTGGTTAATCTGCCCGTTCTAATCACAGCAGGAGAGCAGGGAGGTCGTCCTGTCTGTGTTTAAAGGGTAAAAAGCTTAATAATCACTGAATGAACTCAAACACAGTCGCTGCTGCTGTAACTGAACATGTGACATTGTTCTTTAGCTACACTGTAAAAAACACGTCGCTGTGATCTGAAAGAGAAAAGAAAGAAAAAGCTTTTTTTTATTGAGAAACCAGCTCTGATTGATCCTGATGCTCAGCTGTGCCGAGGTCAGAGGTCATTTAGATAAAGCAGGAAACTGCCTGAGACAGAAGAACCTTCCTCTGTGATGATCAGCTGATTCATCAATTGGTGGTTTGATGAAAAATAAAGCAAAAGTTCCAAAAATGCATCTGATAGATAAACTTTATTAATCCCACCAGGGGAAACTGTTGTTAATTGTTACACACAGGTGTGAAATACACACAGAGCTGTCGGGGGGGCGGTTAACCCTGGGACAGGGTCTCTGCATGTAACCCAGCCTATTCAGGAGCAGCAGGCTGCTGTCGTTCAGATTAATACAAAATATAATCGACAAAGCGATGAAAAGTAGCTCCGCCTTCAGATGCAAAGTGATGAACACATGAATCACAATCCAGTAAAGTAACATTCTGCACTTTTACTTTTGTTACCTAAAGTATATTTTCATGCTATATTATATACATATATATATATATAATATAGTATGAAAATATACACTGTATATATATATATACATATGTATATTACAATGTAATATACATTGTATATATACATTACAGTGTATATTGTGAAACCTTTGTGCAGAGTTTGAGTGCAGGATAAAGACTATCTGTACTGAGGCATCCGTACTTTTACTGCAGCACCAGAGAAGGTTGTGGGTTTTCAGGATCAGTCGTCTCCTCCTCCTCCTCCTCCTCCTCCTCCTCCTCCTCCTCCTCCTCCTCCTCCTCCTCCTCCGTCAGCACACATCACCTTCAACATGGCCGCCGGCCGAGTCCTGAGCCGGAGTCCTCGCTACGCTAACGAGCATCAGAGGAGTCCGGTCTCTGTTAGAGCTCAGAGCCTGGAGGGACTGAAGGAGCGCTGGACCATCACAGCGAGGAGAAGGACCGAGGAGTCAGACCGAGGAATCAGACCGAGGAGTCAGACTGTGATCCGCTGGGTGAAGAGAGAGCTGCTCTCACTTTACATTAATATATAATATAATGTAATGTGGACACAAGCTGCTCAGGTTTGAGTTTCTCCTCGTGGCTCGAAGGAGCCTGTAAGACTTCAGAGGAGTCTGAGTCGGACTCTCTGCCTCATCAGGTCCTCTGACTCAGTTTGAAGGGGTCGGCTGAAGGTCTCAGGTTTGACGGTCCAGGAGGTGTCAAACGTGAGGACAGGAAGTCCAGCTCCCCCGAGGGACAAAGAGAGTCTTCTCCTCAGTCTGGATTCATTCGGCCCAGGGCGACCTCCTCTTCCTCCTCCTCCTCTTCTTCCTCCTCTTCCTCCTCCTCCTCTTCTTCCTCCTCTTCTTCCTCCTCCTCCTCCTCCTCTTCTTCCTCCTCTTCTTCCTCCTCCTCCTCTTCCTCCTCTTCTTCCTCCTCCTCCTCCTCCTCTTCTTCCTCCTCTTCTTCCTCCTCCTCCTCTTCCTCCTCTTCTTCCTCCTCCTCCTCCTCCTCTTCTTCCTCCTCCTCCTCCTCCTCCTCCTCCTCTTCTTCCTCCTCCTCCTCCTCCTCTTCTTCCTCCTCCTCCTCCTCCTCCTCCTCCCTCCTCCTCCTCCTCCTCCTCCTCTTCTTCCTCCTCCTCTTCTTCCTCCTCCTCCTCCTCCTCCTCTTCTTCCTCCTCCTCCTCCTCCTCTTCTTCCTCCTCCTCCTCCTCCTCCTCCTCCTCCTCCTCCTCCTCTTCTTCCTCCTCCTCCTCCTCCTCCTGCTCCTCCTCCTCCTCCTCCTCCTTACATTAAGGACTCTCTGACCCCGGGTCTGGTTCTGCAGCAGGGATCTGGACTTCTTCCCTCTCTTTAATCTCCGTATTGATTTGCCTTCAGTCTGTTGTTGGCAGGGAGGTGGGGGCCGGGGCCCCGGGGACAGCTTCACTGCAGCGAGGAGCCTCAGAGGACGCTGACACTGAACAGATAAGTCTGTTTCACCTGCAGAGCTCGGCTTCACTTCAGACCCGCAGGACGCCGCTTGTTCCCAGGTCTCAGAGACCAGGACAGGGTTTCAGTCTGGCTGATTTAGTGCCATCAGTCACATTTATTAAGATCTCAGACAGCGACCAAGAGACCAGGACCAGTTCCCCACATTACACGACACACAATAAAAAGCTGCTTCTCAAACTGATCTGAAAGATCCACGTTCCCGTTAAACCACCTACATACAAACACTGAGAGCTGAGATCAACGGAAGCATCTTTGTCCAACCTTTTCCACGCTGACCATCGCGGGGACGGGGGGACGGTCGTTAACGGTAACATCACATTTTTAATTAGGGTCATTGTTTGATTTTGAAGCAATAAGTTTTACATCCAATCAAAGTTTGGATGGTAACAAATAAATTAGACGAAGCAAAACTAATTTATTGATCTTCCCAAAGTTTTTTCCTTCCTTTGGTCTCAGCTCTGTGTCTCAGCTGAATCTGTAGAGACACACTGTAGAGAAACTGTCCATGAAGCTGTTTTAACCACGTTGCCCCTCGGTGATGAACCAGCCACTGATTTCAGTTCACTTCTGTTTTCTTTCTTCTTTCCTTTAGTTTCTTCTGAACTCGTCTTGACTTCAGAGAACTGAGCCGTCGTTCCTGAAAATGATGGTTACAGCTGAAAAACCTGAACTAGAGGACAAACACAGCTAGGACGCTTTAAAAGACAAAACTCAGCAGCGTTTCACTCTCTGATCTCCAGTCAAAGAGTTTTACATGACGACATAAGTTTCAATGACTGTTGAACAATATTGCCAAAGCATCACACATATAAAATATCAATCACCCCCATACATTTCATTTAAGAATTCGAGCATAAAGTAATCAAAGTATCTGTGTTTGTGTTAAAAAAAAGAAATATGTATATATTAAAAAATAAAATAAATAAATAAAACAGTGTGTGTGTGTGTGTTACAAAAAACAAAACAAAACAAAAAAAACTAACATAAATAAATAAACAGTAAGCGTGTGTGTGTGTTAAAAAAAAGTATATATATATATTATAAAGTTAAAGCAAAATAAATAAATAAAACGTTAAACGTTAAAAATAAGTTAAACAGATGGAGATCTGACCTGAACTAATCTGAGAGTCTGGACTTATTGGAACATGTAGATGTGATGTTAGAATGTTTATGGAAATACAGATTAAATAAGACAAAACTAACTGAAAAACACTTTAATCCTCTGACACCATGAAAGTCTTTGTACACATTTCTTCATTCCGCTGAAGCTGATTCAGGCGGCTTCCAAACATTTTACAGAATCTAAGCTTCTAGCAGACGCTGCACAAACAACCAGCAGGTGGCGCACCGACTTCATAATTCACAACCTCTGAAAGGACTTGAGCCTGTTAGATTTTCTGCTGTTAAAAACAGACAGAACGGTTCTGTGCAACAGGTTCTGCAGGTTCTCAGGTCTAATAAAATAACACAGAGCCGTTTTCCCAGCAGCCCCGGTGATTAATGGCATAATTAGAGCCGAGGGAGGCAGAGTTCACTTCGCACCTTCAGCAACATCGAGCACAGTTTAAAAGAGTCATCAGCATTCAGATCTCTCATATTTAGAGAAGCAGCAGGCTGATTACAGAGAGTCCAGTTTCTGCAGCCTGCAGACAGACGCTCACTTCCTGTCCATCAGGACAAACTGAGGCTAAGAAGGAAAATCAGTGGTTTTACTGAGAGGGTCAAAATGTGCAAAGGTGAGTTCAAGGCTGAGAGACTCTGACAGGCAGGCAGAAAACTCTGCAGGACCAAGACCTGAGTCCAGAACCAGCACAGGAATCAGGAGCAGAGCAGACAGCAGCAGTGTGGAAGTGCAGTCCTGCAGAAGGATTCTCAGGTGTGCAGGGGGGCCACAGGGGATTCAGTGATCGGTGCTTCAGACACAACCCAGGTGGAAAGGAAACACCTGACAGGATGGGGACACCAGCAAAATCTGGTCTCTCTAGAAGATTCAGTCAAATTTAAAACGTCCCAGTGTTTTTAACTGTAAGTTCAGCTCAGGGGTCAAACAGGACACGAACGAGGACGTTTGGTTACCGTCAGATTTATTTAAACAAAGTGAAACTTACAGGTGAAGAAACAAACATCGCTCTGTCAGAGGTCTCAGGCCTCTGGGGCAACGAGGGAACAAGTGTCTTTCTCAGGGACACAATGGTGGACGTGTCACAGTGGGGATTGAACCCACCAAAGCCATGTGTCTTATCCACTGCTCCATCACCACCTGCTAAACAGGCCGAACACCCAGAGGAAACACGGGGTGACCCAACGACCCAACGAGAGACGAGACCACATGCACATGAAGTAAAACCAGACCAGGACAGCTCTGCAGAGTCTCCTCGCTGTCCTCGTCGTCTTCGTCCTCAGAGAGTCGATCGAACCTGTGAGGAAGCTGCAGGATCTTCATCACTGTTCCTCTTCACTTTCATCGCTGATGCTGCCGTCAGCTGAGGCCGGCCTGAACCCTGACTCTGTGAACCTGAACCTGCCGGGACCTTTGAGCCCTGATCAGGACTAACGCTCTGATTTCAGAGTCAGATCAGAAGCTCAGCATGTTTCCACCTCAAAGAAAAATCTTTTCAATCAGTCAGTGATTTTAAACTCACAGGAAACAGCGTTAACCTCGTCCTGATCCAGCGCCGAGCTCCTTCATCAGTCTTCATCCAGCCAGCAGAGGTCGCCCACAGCTACATGCTAACAACATGCTAACAGCTGCTGCTGGTTCTGGTTTCAGTTTCCTGCTGCTGAAACTGAAGAAAGTTCACAGTGTCTGAGGAGCTTTGTGTTGCAGCTGATCAGAGTTCAGCTGAGCAGCTGCTGCCACGCCTTGCTGTCACCGCCGCTGAAAAGGAAGATTTAAAGAGTGAAGAAGAGCGAAGAGCAGACTGCAGCTCTGCTCTCAGTCAGCGTTCAGGACTCTAAACCCAAAGGACCGGCAGACTCTGGGACTCTGGGAGCTGAAGGACTCTGGGAGCTGTCTGGACTCTGGGAGCTGAAGGACTCTGGGAGCTGAAGGACTCTGGGAGCTGAAGGACTCTGGGAGCTGTCTGGACCCTGGGAGCTGTCTGGACTCTGGGAGCTGTCTGGACCCTGGGAGCTGTCTGGACCCTGGGAGCTGTCTGGACTCTGGGAGCTGTCTGGACCCTGGGAGCTGTCTGGACTCTGGGAGCTGTCTGGACCCTGGGAGCTGTCTGGACCCTGGGAGCTGTCTGGACTCTGGGAGCTGTCTGGACTCTGGGAGCTGACTGGACTCTGGGAGCTGAAGGACTCTGGGAGCTGTCTGGACTCTGGGAGCTGTCTGGACTCTGGGATCTGTCTGGACTCTGGGAGCTGAAGGACTCTGGGAGCTGTCTGGACTCTGGGAGCTGTCTGGACTCTGAGAGCTGTCTGGACTCTGGGAGCTGAAGGACTCTGGGAGCTGAAGGACTCTGGGAGCTGAAGGACTCTGGGAGCTGTCTGGACTCTGGGATCTGTCTGGACTCTGGGAGCTAAAGGACTCTGGGAGGTTTTAGGGACTCTGCAGGTTAGTTTTTACTTTTTCAGCTGAAGCTTTGTGGTCCCAGATGATCCGGTCTTCAGTCTGCTCCTCTTTATTCCTCGAACGTTTGTGTTTCCACTTTATTTACATTCAGTCATGTGACTCGTGTCAGAAACAGGAGAAACAGCTGGTGAAGCCTTTTTAGAGGTTTTATCTTAAAAACAAAGTGTGAGGATGAAAGTTTGGAGCGTCTGGACAGCAGAACTCTCTGTTGGTTCTGGTTCTGTTCGTTCAGAGACTCTAAACCCAACATGTTTGTTTCTTTATTTCAAAGACAAACTTCCTTCCTGTCAGAGCAGAAACTTTCAGAGCTCTGACGCAGATGTTCTGACGTCTTGAACTCTAAGTGGCTGTTTGACCTCCGGCCAGCTGCTCTGCAGAAAGACAGAGGTCAAAGGTCAAACAGAGAGTGCGGCTGCAGAGAGAGCTGTCTGCTTCAGCTCCGCACTCAAACTGACCTCAGTGCAGTTTAACCCTCTGTGTGCTGCTGCCGGTCTGAGCAGGATCACCACCTGTACGAGTCCCACGCCCTCCGGTGTGGGTGCAGCCATCTGATTGGCTGTAAAGCATCCCAGCACATATGTGAGGTTACCCGACGACGACACCTGTGGTGGATCTGACCTCTGACCTCAGCCACACACAGAGACCGGACTGTAAATCTGCTGCAGACTCTGCTGACGGCTTTATGTCCTGCTGCTGCTGCCGTAGAGGACAGAGACAGTGTGTCCTCCCTCAGCAGCTGGCCCATGGCAGACGTCTGCTCTGAGTCTTTGTAAAGCAGAGGAGGCCTCTGTGAACAGCGAGCAGCAGCTGGCTCGTAAAGTTCAGAGTCTGTTCTCATCAAAACTTCCAGAAAATGAGTCTTTTCTCTTTGTTGCTGCAGGAAAAGTTCATGAAAATTTCCCAGTTTGTGCTGATTCCTCCTGCTCAGAGTGACGAAGCGTTAAAGATGGAGGACAGAGTCCTCGGTGCTCAGTGAACCTGCCTTCACGTCTTCACGAAGCTGTCTCTGTGGCGTCCTCACTAACTGTCTCTGGGTGCATTTTTACTGTGAAATGTGTGTTTCCGTCCGTCTGCAGAGGACGTCACATGACGCAGCATTAACATATCGTTCATGAGTCTGAGTCTGTTTCCTTCTGTTTGTCTTGTCTTTCTGCTGTTCCTGTTTCTCTGCAGCATCAAAGAAACATATTTAAATCTTTTATCCTGAATATTTGTACAATAACACAGATAATAAAACAGCTGGATCTTCATAGTGACTCTCGGCTCACTAGTCATGTTTTCTTCAACATTTTAATGATCTCATTAGAAAGGTTTTACTCTCATGTGAGGTCTTAAATGGCCTTTTTGGAAAAGGAGGTAATGGAAACGTCTTTGCTGAAGTAGTTTTTACTGACGCTGAGCTGTTTCTTTGTCTCCAGACAGCATGAAGGAACCAGCTGAAACCGGTTCCTGAGGACGTCTCTCCATGTTCCTCACATTCATGTCAGTTTTGTTTCCTGTTTGCGGCCTCGTGTAACGTTGTTTAAGTCTTTTTGCTCCAATCAGCTGATGGAAACGTGTCTGATTCACTTTTTCCTTTTTTTGTTTCTTTTATGTAACATTTGTAAAGTTTGCTTAAACTTTGCTTGACAGATGAAACACAAAGTGTTTGCTGTTTCTCGGCCCGGCTGCAGCCTCCGGTTCTGGTTCCCTCTCAGCGCTCTCATGGTGTCGTTTAAAAAGCTGCTGAGCTCGTCTTAGTTCTTATTTAGGAAGTTATTCATGTTTGCTGAGTCTAACCTTAACCCCCCCCCATCCCTCTCCTCAGGACCCGCTCGCTCTTCCTCTCGAGGCAGCTGCCTGGTTCCTCTCAGCCTCATGGTGTCGATAAAGCTGCTGAGTCGCTAGTTCTTATTTGGAAGTTATTCATGTTTGCTGAGTCTAACCTAACCCCATCCTCTCCTCAGGACCGCCTCGCCTTCCTCGATAAGCTGCAGCCTGCTCTGTTCCTCTCAGCCTCATGGCTGTTAAAAGCTGCTGAGCTCGTCTTAGTTCTTATTTAACGCCGCAGCACTGACAGGAAGTTATTCATGTTTGCTGAGTCTCTTATGAGGAGACGATTCCAGCTCTAACCTTAAAAACCTCTCTCTCTCTCCCCCCCCCCCTCTCTCCTCAGGACCCGGCCTACGCCTCCTTCCTCTTCGATAAGCTGCAGCGCCTCCAGTGGCCTCGTCGTGGCCGCCATGCTTCAGTGGACGCTCGCTGTGATGTCTGCGGCGCCGCCTTCCACCATCTGAGACGCCTCGCTTTGCGGCGCGCTCTGGGCTTCAGCAGGGAGATGACGCCTCGCCCCGCTGCCCCAGGGTTACCACCACCTCCTCCCACCGCCACCACCCGCCCGGCCTCAGACAGCAGCTGGGGGGGCGAGGAGCTGCCGGTGAAGCAGCAGAGATGGTCGTATGACGAGCAGCAGGGGGGCGTGGGTCCGTGGGGATGGGGTGGAGTTCAGAGCACCTACCTGGGAGGGGGTGGGGCCACGGGGCTGGCCACAGTCACGCCCCTCCCTCTGAACGCACATCACTACCTGGAGGGAGTGTGGAGAGTCTCCTGCTGCAGACCTGAACAGACTACGGTAAGCAGGGAGGGACAAACTGCATGGAAAGGGATTTAAAACACTTTCAGATATAAACAGTAGTTCAGACGTGTGCTGAGGTTCACAGCTCTGATCTGACCTTAAGATTCAAAATGACCATCGAACTTTATTTAACAGAGCAGAACAGACTGAGTCAGGAGGTGGTCAGGGAGGAACCAGGAGACCAGGGTTTAACCACAAAGAACATATGAACCAGGTGGTTTTCTTGCCTAGTTTGAGTCTTTGCACCACGAGGCTGACTCAGCTAATAAGGGACAGCTAGCAGCACGGCTAACTGAGCTAACTAGCTACAGATACAGTTAGAAGTTTAGCAGATTGATCAGATGCCTGCAGACGTCACACCACAGGAGGAGGTGACAGGATCTTTCTCCGCACTGCTGCTGGTTTCTGACTGAAGACGCCTTGTAACACTTATAACAGTTTTCTGCTGTGAACAACAAACTGTGTCTGAGAATGTTTCCAACAAAACGTGTTGTTAGAAAGTTTCCAAAGGAGGTTTAAACTCAGGGGCAGCTGGACTCTTCAGTTCTGACAGAGCGTCTCGTTATGAAGGTGACATGGTTCGTTGGTGCTCCTGGTTGTTGTGACGACAGATTTGATCCTTCTTGGATGACTGTGGCCGACTCCCTGTGACTCCTTCACCTCCTGCTGTTGTTCAGAGCTGCAGACGATCCGTCTCCTGCCGTCGCTCTGAGAATCCCAGATGACCATCGTGACCTCCAGCTGTTCCATAATTCACGAGGCTCAGTGTGGATAGATCACCTGGGCCGTGTTCCTGACACCAGCGACCCGTCCTTACACCCCGACCGCTGTGACATCATTATAAATGGACTGTCAGTAAACCGCACACTGTGACCCCCCCCACCAAGCGCCGACGGGCACAGAGACCTTTAAACACACCCTGATTCTGCTTTCATGAATCTGAAATTAAATTTAATGAACTAAACTAGCTGCAACTGGAGCTACTGACTTTACTGAATGCACTGCAAAGCATCGTGGGTAATGGAGTTTTGGTGACAGATGGACAGTTGAGATGAATTTCCTTTAAATCTCTACATATCAAACTTCTTCTTCTTTATAACTTCTTTAAAGAGTAGACGCTTTACCCTGAAGGCTGACTTGCAGGCAGCGTTACCTTCAGGAAATACTGCATCCATAAAAACTCTGCCAAACATTTCCCTGAATTCAGCAGTTCAGGTGAAACGAGATTAGGTCCGTGCTTCCTGTGAGTGGCAGAGCTGCAGACTCGTGGTTTTGGTGGAACAGCTGTTAATGTGGGACGAGTGCAGCCGGTAAACCCTTTAACCGCTGCAGGAAGCCGCGTCTTCATTCCCCACCTCATTATTCCCCTCAGCACGTGGAGAGAAACCACAACGCCTTCAGTCGCCTCTGATCCTCTCGAGAAGCGAAACAGAAACCTGCAGTGAGCCGGGGAAGGTTTCAGAGTTTCAGCTCTACAAACACACGACAGATCGTCCTCACCGGAAACACGGAGGGAAGAGACACGAGGCCAAACAGAGCGCTGAGGAAACTGCAGATTATTTTATTTATGATCATTGTTTAGGATGTTCAGCAGTTGTTGTTGTGTAGTAATGTCAGTTTATCTGAGTATCTGCGTTCATGCTGGACGATAAATGAAAGTAATGAACTGCCAGAGATGCAGCGTGTTTAGATACAGACACAGATTTCTACCTGAGTCCAGTCAGAGACGGTGAATCTGTCGTGTTAGATGCTGTGAAATCGTCGTCATGTGTTTCGCTCGTTTCTTCCCCTTTAGAGGAGCTGCAGGTGCAAGATTGCAAAATGTATCTGCAGACACAGAAACTGATCCAGGACCAGGAACAGGTGGCACTAAGCTGATTACTCTGCCAGCAGCCAAGAGGGAGACACAGTTTGGCAAGAACCTAAAGAGCTGACTCAGAGCGGCCAACACCAAACGACCTGAGCTCATCTGACTCCAACAGATTCAACCAGACGAAGCTAAATGGAATCAAACCAAAGGCCACATCCCAGACAGATAAACTCTAAACCAAACACATTAACCAAGCTACACTAAACAAACCACCCAGCTGTTTGCTTCTGCAGTCAGAAACCAAACCAACCAAACCGAAACGCTTCCTGTTACTGGAGTCAGACAGAACGAACCAAACCGATCTCGGCGCTGCTCCGGCTTGTGTTCTGGCGCCGGGCTCGTCCTGCCGGCAGCTCTCTGTGTAATCCTGTTAGCTGGCAGAGCGTGTCCCGGGCAAACAGCTGAATAATGGACTCCCCGTTTACTGCTTCCTGTTACCAAGGTAATCCGCCATAACCAGGCCGCGGATCTCAGCCCAGAGAAAAACTCTTAAAAGAAGAGAGAGCTTTGGACTCAGGCCGCGTCCTGACAGAACGAGCCGCTCTGAAGGATGCAGTTCATAAACTGATGATCCTACAGTTTGTGTGACGCTGCAGCGCTCTGACACTCATGTAGAATCCTGCAGGTGTACAATAAAACATCACTAACTCTTTATTAGATTCTGACTTCAGCAGAACAGCAGGTCCTCTGTGCCGTCCGGTCGTTAGCGTTTCCCAGCGGGATTAGCCATTAGCTTCAGCCAGCAGAAAGCCTTCACTTCTTGACTCAGCAGCCATTTTGTGATGAAGCAGAAAGGGAAGTTTGGATGGTAGCGAGGCGGCTAATGACCGAGCTAATTAGTTAATGACTTCCTCCTCCATGTTGTCCTCTGGGATCTGCCGGCCTCGTCCCTGTTAGAGGACAGTGTCTAACAAAGCAACCAGGCTTCAGTCAAAGACGGGAACAGAGAAGTTATTTTTATTTAGAGAATAAAAACTGAATGTCACGTACAGAAACCCGAGGAGTCGATCCTTCTGAAGGTGGAATCCAGATTCAAAAGGTGGATCGCTAGCAGTTTCCCTTTACTTCCAGTCTGTGTGCTAAGCTAAGCTATAGCTCTGCTGGCCAAGCCAAGATAAAACCTGGAAATTAGCATATTTTCTAAAATGTTGGACTGTTTCTATAAAACTACATTTCCCAGACTCTCCTGGAGAGAACAGTAAAACTCAGAAACACATCAGGCAGATCAGGAACCAGCAAACCAAAACATTTTACAATCTGCAGCTGAAATGAATCTGTTTCTGATTCTGGATCAGTTCTGGATTCATTCAGAAACCATGCTAACATCTTTAAACCCTGAGTCCCTCCTCTGACCGGCTCCTTCTCCATTTCAACCGCAGCTGAGGCTCATGGGTATTGTAGTATTTAAAGAGAAACACTGGTGGTACTGCATCATCCAGGAGAGTCGGCTCCTTTTCCATTGAACAGCTCTATGCTTCATTATTCAATTATCCAAACCTTTAATCGTCCCCAGTGTCGATCAGAGCGGCTGGCGGTTTGTCCCGACGCCACTGCGGCCGGCAGATGTCGTAATGCACAGTAAAGAGTTCACAGATTGGTTTTCTAACTCCCGTGTCTCGTCTGTCAGGGTCTGACTTCAGAGGGAGTTTATGAGACCATGAAGAATCCGAGTCCCGACGTCAAACCAGCAGCACACAGCATCGCCACCCAGACCAGCCACCCGGCCTCTGCTGCAGCCGCCTTCTTCATCAGGTCAGTGAACGCAACACTCAGTAATCCTTTAACCAAGGTCTGTCATCCATTCTAATAATAATACATCTATATTAGGGACGCACCGATTCGAATATGATGAAAAACTTTCCTGAACACGGAACAATATGGTCAAATTTGTTTGGTCTTTTGACTTATTAGGCCGAATACCAAAAGTGCTTCTTTTGCTATTTTTGGCTGATTAATTTTTGTGGCCGAACATTCAAAGAAAAGACAAAATGAAATCATATTTAAACTGCTGCTAAACAAAGATCCAGCTGACAAAAGGACAGTGAATAAAAACATAAGAAAGGACATACACAGGAACTGGAGAAGGTTCGCATGATGTCATACTTATAAAGGTGTTTAGTACATTTTAAAATCTTTTTACACCTTGAAGAGGTTGAAGAGCTTTCAGCAGCATCTCATGGTCCTCACTCATAAACATCATCACTGCTTTTACAGACTAAAGATATCAAACCTGTCAGGCTGTATTTCAGAGGGAATCTGTCTACAGTGACGGAGAATATTTCCATTTCTGTTATTTCAATATTTAAAGCATCATCTTCCTTTTCTACTCGAGATTTTTAAACTTTCCAACAGAACTTGTGCGTCTGCTTTCAGCAGGAACCTTTAGAAAGAGAAACAGACTGAATCTCATGAGTTCCCCCTCAGGGATTAATAAAAAGTTTCATATCATTTCCTCCCATCCACATTCAGCTGTGAGGACACGCCTCACAAGTCAAACACAGACTCTTCCCTCTGCACAGAATCTAATTGGCAGATTTACTATTTTTATCCGGTTTGAGCGGTTTGAAGCTGTCGAGGAGCAGCGAGGTCTTCAGGGTTCAGCAGGGTTTGAGTGTGACGAAGGCTTCGGCTCAGTTTATTAGATCAGGTCAAATTTCCTTTGTTGTCCACGAAGGGAAATTCTTTCTGCTCATTACATTTACATTTACTCATCTGGCCGATGCTTTAATCCAAAGCAACTTACATTTGAGGAAAGACATAAAAGCATCAACATCAAATACAGCACGAGATCTACAACTGACAATACATGCTAGCAAGAGTGTGTATCACATCAATAGGGTAAATACTCAGGCAAAGAAGAATTAACAAAAAAGTGCAATCACTACAAGATAACTGTAAGGACACAGAAGAAGAAGAGCACAGGAAGTGATGTCAGAGGTGTTATCAGAGGAAGTGTTCTCTGCAGAGTTTTCAAGAGCTTCTTGAAGTTAGAGAGGGACGCCCCTGCTCTGATGGCGTGCGGTCCCACCATCGTGGTGTCACAGATGAGAACAGGGACTGAGGTCGCTTTGTGTGAAGGGCTGGCAGAGCCCGGCGCCGTTCGTTGGAGGAGCCAGTGGAGGTCACTGAGTAATGGAGAGACATGAATCCTTTTGGGCTGATCAGAAACCAGACGCGCGCTGCTGCGTTCTGAACCATTTGTAGGGGTTTCACCGCACAAGCTGGAAGACCTGCTAGGAGGGCGTTGCAATAGTCGAGGCAAGAGATAACCATGGCCTGTACCAGAAGCTGGGTGGGATACTGAGTGAGGTAGGGCCTGATTTTCCTTATGTTGTATAAAGCAAAGCGGCATGACTTAGAGTCAGCAGCAACATGGTCTGAAAAGGACAGCTGGTCATCAATCATGACACCCAAGTTTCTCACGCAGCCTGATTTGTAGTTTGATGTTATGGTAAATAGATTGCTTGGCTGGAATGATCAAGATTTCAGTCTTAGAGAGGTTTAGTTGAAGGTGGCAGGCCTTCATCCATGTAGATATGTCCGAGAGACAGTCTGTGATCCGCACTCAGATGGTGGGATCGCCTGGCGGGAAGGATAGGTAGAGTTGCGTATCGTCTGCGTAGCAGTGGTAAGAGAAGGCGTGTGAGCGAATGATCGGCCCCAGTGAGGTGGTGTAAATTGAGAAGAGAAGGGGCCCTAGCACTGAGCCTTGGGGCACGCCTGTGGAGAGGCAGTGGGAGGAGCATAATTGTCCTTGCTATGATACATTGTAGGAACACCCAGAGAGGTAGGATTCGAACCACAGTGCTCAGGTCATAACGAAACAACACAGATCAGCAGCTCTAATTCTAAAAGACAAGATTTCATTTTTTGTGAAAAAACTAACAAATGATGATTCAAATTTAGAGTGTTGACAGTTATCTGTCCCATGCACCTGTCCATCTGCAGGTGAGGACTCTGGATTAAAAACATTTACCAGCACATGTGATATTAAAATGACTCAACATCCCACAGATATCAGTCCTGTCTGAATTTGGCTTCTAAGAGGCACAAAGGTGTAATTTGCCCCCCTCCAGCAGGTGTGTGTGCAGACCTGAGGAGGGTCTGGACAGGTGAGATAAGTGACAGAGCTCCTGTGGGTGTCACATGGTGCTGCTTCAACATAAACTAAGTACAGAGTAAAAATACATCTGTGACATAAAGCAGCAGTTTCACTGAAACGACTCCAGCAGCTCCGTCCTGTTCAAACACCGGAGCTCAGCGGAAGCCCTTCAGACGAGCCTCAGGGTCGGTATCACCCAGCGTTCACTTCAAAGACTTCCCAGCATGCCTCTGTCAGAGGATGGAGAGAGCTGAGGGGAGGCAGCGGAGAGTCACTCTGCTTTTATCTGAAGATCTTTGAAGACTCAATTATCCTGCAGCCCCCTGCAGAGCACGCACACACACACTAATAGACCAACACACACTAATACACCTACACACAATACACCTACAACAATGCACCTACGCAGAGCTTTGCACAATAACCTCAGCCCTCTTCTGACTCTATGAGTGCATCCTGATTTCATGCATCCTGTTTTCAGTCCAGCTGATTGTGTTGTTCAGCAGCGTGAGGTCACAGGAAAATGTCCCTGCTGTCCTTCTACATCTCCTCCTCAGGTTCTTCTTCCTCCTCATTAAGATAAAGCAGGATGTTGCTGCTGCAGCTCTTTCTGAACTGTTTAGTTTCAGACTGCAGCTGATGCTTCGTTTCATTCTGGATCAATCTGCTGATTATTTCCTCCAGCGATCCACTGATTGTTTGATATCACAGTTACTCAGAGCCCAAAAAGACTCCTTCACAACCAGCAGTCCAAAGATCAACGTTACTAACAAATAAATTAAAATAATTAAAAAGGAAAAGCAGCAGCTCTTCATGGGAGAAGCCGAAATGATTCATTTTCTGTCAATTATCTGAATTTGTAAACTCAGTAAAGCTGTCAGACAAATGTAGTTTATTAAAAAGTACGACATCATATTCCTGGATTATAATTATCGATGCATCCATGAGTTCATCACTTTAAAGGTGGAGCTCATGTTGGTGACTTTAGATTCTAAAAATACATCAGGATCATTTTGTGTTTATTCATCTGAATCTGCAAAGTAACTGAAGATATCAGATACATAAAGTACTTTGTGACTCTCCACCACTGCTGGGTTCAGAGACACGGAGCCTCAGTGGGGGGTCGACCCCTTCAGATCCAGCTCCTGATGGATCCCTGCGTCGCCGCGACTAAACATCCCCTCGCCCTCCGACTGCTGCACAGCGGGCGCCAACATTCATTCAAAATGAAGCAACATGAGAACAGCTGTCAGAGCTCGTCGTTGGGGCGTCTCACCACGTCTCTGTATGGAAGCTGCTGGGCTTCTGCTGTAATTATCGGTGATAGGCTGTTCACGCTACAGAGAGCACAGAGGACGCAGAGGAGGGTGGGGCGCCTTTGAGCAGAGGGACATGTCTCTGTCCACCCACACGTCAGCATGTGTGAGGCTAATTAGCAGGTGTAGACCAGGTGAGCCACAGGAGCCTGTCAGGTCGGACTCAGGACACTAAAGTTCACTCCTCACGCCTCGCTGTGATTGGCTCGGCTGTTTCACTGAGCTTCTCGTTCTTCAGTGATTAAAATAAGACTCTGAGTGTTTTTTCAGACTTTCAGTAAAAACCCCAAAATGACCTGAACATTAAATCCGGCTCCCCTCTGAGGAGGGTCGAGTTCCCCAAAGTGGATTTCTGGCTTCCGGCCCGAGCTTTTGTATCGACGTCCCGGTCCTGAAGAGCTCCTGTCCTAAATCTGTGAGACCAAACAGGTCTGAGGTTTCTGCTCAGCTGCAGCGATGCACCAAAATATGAGCCTTAAGCAGGCAGGTCAGAGCTGCTGCTGAGTCTGAACAGATCAGGAACCTAGATCAGACTGGACTCAGAGGCAGAACCACTGATCAGAACTTTATTACTGTGATTACACCAAACACTCTCTAGCTGAAGGACTATAGCCTCGTTTTTATGCTCTGTAGTGGCTTCAAACTGCAAAGATTCTTTGTAGATGACATTTAGTGGAAATCCTGAGGAGCATTAGTGTTCATGTTGCAGAGGGTTTGGTTCTAAAGGACTGAAAGGATACTGGGCTGTAAATCTTTACCTGAGACACAGACGGGCGTCTTCAGGTGGAGTTAGAGAAGCAGCAGGTTTCCCTTCCTTCATCTGTTAAAAGCTGCCGTCTGGAAATAAAACATCCAGGTTTCCGTCTCAACAGGACTCTCGGAGGCTTTTTTCTGGATGTGGGTCATGTTAGTGCTTGGCGCTCCCGGGCTGCTGCTGACCTCCTCTCACTGCTGATGTATGAACACGGGCTCTCAGGGTTCAGGCTGGATTCCCAGCAGAGCTCATTCTCTGCTCTGCCACGCTGAGAGAAATCAGACTCTGGGATATTTGACTGTTTTTAAAGTGGAAGGAGAAGATGAGGCTGTGGGCACACAGAAATGTTCGAGCTCCTGAAAATGAAATGATGCAACGTTTGAACCTGCGAGGTCTCTGTCAGGACAAGAAAAACCAGGCCGAACATCTGCAGAGAAATCCTGAAATATCAAATAACCAAAATCAGTTCAGTATGTGCAGAGAAAGCACACGAGGTTCTACGGAGAACTTTAGGCCATTAAAGTGTTTTTAACAACATACAGTATCTCACAGTGAGTCCAAGCATCTCTGTAAACGTCTGATTATGTTTCATGTGACAACACTGAAGAAATGACACTTTGCTCCAGTGTACAGCAGTGAGTGTGCAGCTTGTTTAACTGTGTAAATCTGCTGTCCCCTCAAAATAACCAACGCGTTCTCACTCCTGACTCGTCACATGTTGACGTTTGGTCAAAGCCCGTTGCCTTTTAACGACCTGGGTACCATTTTATCTCGTTTATTGATGTTTAGGGCTCCGCGGTCAAGTTAGCAACGCTTAGCAACAACAAATATACAACTTCCGGTAAAGTTAGCAACGCCTGGTTAGACTTTCAGCATTTCGAAACATCGCCATTTTGAAACGCGAATTATTAAAGTTGTGAAATGTTTGGTTACGTTTAGGCAACAAAGCCACTTGGTTATTCTTGAGTAGGAAAAGATCAGGGTTTGGGTTAAAAGAACTACGTACGTCAGTTAACATGTAAGTTAACTCTCACTTACGTCAATTTATGTAACCTGCCTAAATAAAAATAATTAATGTTGCCTTTCTGTTTCACACGGGACACGAACCCCGGTATCCTGGTTCAAAGTCGGGGTTCTGGCCCTCCATCCACCTCCTGACTCAGTCTTTTCTGTTAAATACATACCTGCCTTTACCGTCTAAAGCTGATGCTACAGAGTCCGTCACCAGCGCTGAACTATGACTGTAAAGGGATCCCCAGTGCGTCACAAACTGACGCCGATGGGTCTCGACCATGTGTCAAACGTGACGAGTCGGGGAGCCATTAATGTCTAAACCGCTGGCAGCAGAAATGAGTACACCTCTAAGTTTCTTATTGATCACAGTCCCTGAAAGACAAACACGTCTCACTACAGAGAGGATGTGTTTTTGACTTCACAGAAGTCGAGTCAGTGGATTGAAAGATTCTACGGTCCATTTCCTCCAAACCACTAAAGACAGAAGCTCGGCTCAGTGTTAGCTGTGAAACGGTCGTAGCTGCCGTGACGTCACCTGTTTGTTTGTGAACTACTGTTTTAACGTCACCATACTGATTTTTTACAAACAGGTACCGCAGTGACCATATTTGGACAAGTTAGCCTGGTTAAATAGGAGCATCTGCAATTCACTTTACCTGTGATTTTAACTGGGATGCTTATTTTGGCTAGAGACTTGTCAGTAACATTGTAGCCCCCCCTGCTTCCTGGTTTTCTTTCTGCAGCCGGTGGAGTCGCCCCCTGCTGGCTGCTGGAGAGGACGCAGGTTTAAGGCTCTTCATTCATGAGAGCTGAAGGTTTCCTGTTTGCTTAGTTCATGTGTCCAGGTTTTCAGATCCTCTGCCTGCCCCTCAGAACACTGGAGTGAGAGATGATCATTAAAACACAAAAAGCATTTTCTTTCCTTTAGTCTTACAAAGTCCTGCAGAGCTCTGATCAGCGCTGCCGGCTCGTCCCCACAGATCTGTCTCTGTCCGCCAGCAGACAGCAGCAGTGGAGGGTGGAGGACAGAGCCTGGCAGGATAATCAGCAGGAAGATGAAGTCTGACGGTGCAGAGGTGGAGCTGCTGACAAGCTAACGGCTGTTCAGACTAATGAGGGCTGAGACACTGGCCGTCGTTCATTTGCACATTCAGAGCGACGTGATTAATGTCCTGTTAGACCGCAACGTAATGTGCAGATTTTAATATTAATATTAGGGCTTTTCTCCCATAACTACGGACTTAATTACATCACAGTTATGCAATTTCTTAGACTTTATTACATTCAATCTGCCAGTCGACCTCTAAGCCTGTAAAAAGTCCTCACGGTGCAGATTTACAGTAACTAGGCTTCAAATCGTGGATTTTCAGTATGTTTGCAGACTTCAGAGCAGGAAATGGATCAGTGATCAGTCATCAGTGATCAGTCATCAGTGATCAGTGATCAGTCATCAGTCATCAGTGATCAGTGATCAGTGATCAGTCATCAGTGATCAGTCATCAGTGAACCTGCAGGCTGTTTTTAACCTGAAGATATTATTAGATATTTGAGATTCACACAAATCTGGATGGCGTTAATAATTAAAAGGTTAGCTGCTCTGGAGTCAGCTGATCATCCCTCTCTGACAGGTTCCCTGAGGCGGCTCACCTCGAATCGATCGGTGTCTGGTTCAGAGTATTGATCGGGATATGGATCTGTGGATAGTTTGGCTCAGGATACTCAGACTCTTTCTCTCTCTGCAGATATATTACTGTTTTTCTTACAGTATTGATCTGCTCCTCTGATCACTCATCATCTGTCCTGCGCTACTGATTTATTGATTTGCTTTTTTAACCCCAAACCGCCTCGTGGACAGAAGAACTTTCCACGGACTGAATCCACAGTGTGTTTGAAATGTTGTGTTTCTGTGAAGCTTCTCTTTACTATCCTGCATCAGCTCGATCGCTTTCCTCTCTGTCCAGTCCAGGGTGCGTTTAGCCTAGCTTAGCACAAACACTGGAAGCAGGGGGAAACTCTTAGCTTAGCTCTATCAAACTCTGATGATAGTGAATACTGATTAAAGTGCAAGCATGACGGCCCCTGGGGACAATAAAGCAGCTAACCACAGCTGGCACCTTAACAACAGTTTACCTGAGCATCCAGCCTGCAGCCTCACAGGGACCACGAGACTTCAGGACGTCACTCAGCTGCTGATTGTCCCAGTGAGAATCTGCTAATAATTCGTTTCACACAGCATCAACACAAACAAAACTGTAAAGGTCATCCTTATTTACAGTAATAATGGTTTGTGCAACAAGTCCTCCAAACTGAACAACAGTATAGGTGGTTTACCCAGGCCTCCCTAAGCCACACGTTAGACACACGTTAACTATGTTACGGGAGTCACGTGACCTTAAACGTGTTAATGTCATGAACCGATCGCAGTTTGTTTAGGTTTAGGAAACGAGGGGCAGAACCCCGACTTTGAACCAGAAGACTGGGGTTCGTGTCCTGTGTGAAGTTAGGTAAGTTACGTAAATTGCGTGAGTTACGCCAGTGATAAAGTGAACTTACGTTTTAACTGACGTACGTAGTTATTTTAACCCAAACCCTGATCTTTTCTTAACCTTAACCAAGTCGTTTTGTTGCCTAAACTCAACCAAATTTCAACGTTTCAAAATGCTGATGTTTCCAAACGCACTTTATCTCTACTCGCACTCCAACCGGACGTAGCATATTTGTTGCTGCTAACCGTCGCTAACTTGACTGCAGAGCCCTAAACGTCTAAAAATGACGCTAAAGGGGCGTTAAAAAGTGAGGCTAAAGGATGTTGACCAAGCGTCAGTATGTGACGAGTCGGGAGTGAGAATGTGTTGGTGTTGTTTTTCTGGTGAGGACGTCTCAGTCAGGGAATTGTTCCGACTCATATAACTAGTACATCAAATATATTAGCGCAGTATTTTGTCTAGTTAATGAGCAACAACAATGAATCATCTGCTGAGAAACTGAGCGGAGGTTCAGTCCAGTCCTGCAGACCAAAATCCAGTCAGAACCAGTTTCCCTACTGGTTTTCTCGATGTTCAGAGGAGAAGCCAGTCCTGCAAACAAATGCAGTCATTAATGAACTAATTAAGAGCAGAGAGCTTTTCTTTATTCTCCAACTATCAGGAACTTTAAAATTACACAAACACAGGTTTGACTTCAGGCGGCTCTGCATCGCCTCAACAGATCTGTTGTTTCTTATCCACACATGCTGAGTGCCTTTGAAGTCCGGCGGTGGGGGGGTCTGTCATCTCATGAAGTATTCATGTAGCATGTCAACTGTGTGTGTGTGCGGTTTTCACGGCTGCTGTGTGTCGACACGACGAAGAGGCGGGGCTGTGAAGAAAGAGAGAGAGAGAGGGAGGGAAGGTGAGCGAGGTGGAGGGAGGGAGGGAGGGAGGGAGGGAGGAGGTTGGAGCATCGCCAGTGTTTCCCAGCAACAACATCAGTGAGAGGCAGGAATCCACCGCCCTTCATTCACTCGTTCATTTCTGCCTCCTGCTCCTTTATTCCTCCTCCGCTGCTGCTTCCCTTCATCCTCTCTCTCTCCTGGAGTTAGAGGAGGGAGGAGGGATAGGACGAGGGAGGGGTGGAGAGGAAAGGCATTGCGATACTGCAGGAACAGACTGAGGAGCTACAGGAGAGAAGAGAGAGGAGGAGGAAGGAGGAGGAGGAGGAAGGTACAATAAAAGAAATGAAGGTGAAGCAGAGGAGCTGAAGTGAGAGGAGATAAGGGTAAAGGAAAGAGATGGAACGAGGAAGAGGTGGTAGAAAAAGAGAAGTAGGTGAAAGAGGAAAAGAGGTTAACTGAGAGAAAAATCAGGAAAGTGAAGGATGACGATGGAAAGAAGAGGTGAGCAGGAGAAGGTCTGAATTTGAGCTTCACAGGAGGAGATCTGCTGCAACGTTTGGCTCAAGGATGCAGTGGGACGGAGGGATGAAGGGACGGAGGACGGAGGGATGAAGGGACGGAGGGACGGAGGGATGAAGGACGGAGGGAGGAAGCTGTTTTTTCTGGCTGGACGAACAGAAGTGAGCGTCTCTGCAGGACTTCACCACCCCGTTTTCTTTGGATCATGTTTCAGCACCGGTTTTTCCCTGAAAACTTCCAGCCGACCCTGATCCCCAGGACTTCCTGTGAGAGACGAAAGACGAGGACGCCGGTGGACAGACGGAGGGCGAGTTCACTGATGTGTGAAGGGTAAAGAGATCCGGCCGACTGAAACCTGTTGGAACATTAAGAACTGATTACAGAGCAGTTTGGGGCAAGGACTCTGATCACAGAGCTGCAGGACGGATCTCTGGAGCAAACTCTGGGAAACTCCCACTGCCTGCTGGGAATTTCTTTGTACAGACGATAGCAGGAGGGAGACATGGACGGATCCATCTGGACTGCTGAGCAAAGTCTCTCAGGTATTTGGGATAAAGAGGAAACGGATGGATAAACTCATTGTTTGGTTTTGACCGGCGAGACGTTTGTTGGCAGAGGAGGAAGCAGATCTGAGTTTGGAGGAATGTGTCTGAAGACGGGATAAATCCTTTAGCGATACGGGAAGTTAGTTTGACGATGGTAAGAAAAGTTGTTTGGATCATTAAAATCCTTCCTGGAACGACTGATTCTCCTTCAGATGTTGGCGGATTCTGACCTGATGCCTTCGGATGCTGTCACAAGATTTAGATTTTGGATCAAGCCCAATTTGAAGACCCTCCTTGGGCCCTGTGAGGCCGTCTGGGGTCAGTTCACTGGGTAACTCATCATCTCTGAGTCAATCTGAAAACTCCACGTGCTTCAGCTTCCATCGCTGCTCAGCCTCCGACACATGAATCAGATTTCCCTCCTTTAGACTTGTGACTTCTCTTCTTGTTGGAATAAATCTTCTTCTTTACGATGGCCAATGAGGACAAGAACACGTTTGGACCTGGTTCTTCTTCAAGGCGACGGACTTTGAGCAGATAATGGACTGGAAGGAACTGTGAGTATCTGTTTTGGCACAGTTATATCCTGACTATCAGAGTTATTAACGCGCTTCAGATGAAGGTTGCTGATGTGTTCAGAGAAACAGTGGAAGCAATAATCCTGGTGAAGTCAGAGACTGAGCAGGTTTCACCATAAGTTCCTTCAGGGAGCAAACGGAGCGTTAACGTTAACGTGAGGTTATAAAAATAAACTCTACCCTTTAAACCTGAGCAGCACCTTGTTACTCGTACAGAGCCAGTCCCCTTCCATCAGCCTCTGAGGTCTCTTTCTGTCTGAGGCTGTTAAATCTATTACAGCCTCATTATTGACCCTGTGAGTCTCGCCGCCTCACATGAAACAGCAGCGAGCCAAACAGAAAGGTCATTTTTCTTCAGCTTGGAGAAAGATTTCTCTCTCGGCGTCGTTCATCTATCTGATGAAGTGCTTTTTAATAAATATCTGCTGGACACTGTCACCAAAGAGGGACGGACTTCTCTGCCCTCCTAAACAGAAACAAGTGAAGGCTCTGACTCCATGTGGAGGATAAAGTGGAGAGTAAACGGTCATCACACTGTTTACAGCCGGTGTTGCCAGTTTATTAGGGACAGCGAGCTCAGACTGATCCAACGGTCCTGTAGTGAACCTCGTCCTGTTTGCGTTGAACGTAGCTGCTGCTTCACTCTGACAGTGTTTCTGTTCCTTTCTCTGCCCACAGACAGAAATGTGTTGGACAAACTTTTACAAACGTCCCTCGCTGTGATGAAACAATAAATAAATCTTGGGTGGGGAACCTCTGCTTAAAACCACGTCCAGATCTTCACACGTTCTGGTGTCGTAATGACTGGTAGGGACAAAAAGTTTTGGAGTCGGTGCAGTAGATGGCTTCAGCCGGCAGCTGAACGACGTCAAGCACAATTCTCGCTTTGAAACGGCGGCGGCAACATGTTCACTCCCAAGTCGGGGAGTCATGTATGGAGGCGTGGTCAACACCCGGTGGCGTCAGTTTGTCAGTGCTCTGGGGGAAACCCTGTAGCGTCAGTTTTGAACACTAAAACATTTAATAATATATAACTGTGATGTCGGGTGAGGAGGTGGTTTGGGTGGACGGTGGGCTGGAAACCGGCCCGGTAAAGTGAAGAAAGTTATTTTGACCAAAACCATGATCTTTTCCTAAAACTAACCAAATTTTAAAACATAACCAACGTTAACAAGTCCTTTTATTTAGAAAGTTTAACTGGATCGAGCAGCCCTAAACGTCGGAGAAACTATGCTAAAGGTTACCCAGGTCGTTAAAAAGCGACGCCAAGGGGTCTTGACCAAGCGTCCATATTGGACGAGTTGGGAGTGAGAAGGTGTTGAAATGATGGACAGGAGTTTGTTGTTTACGTAGAGGAGCTGCTAACCGACACAACAAGCTCCTCCCTCCAGCTCCGCCTCTCGTTTTCACCAGATTTCAGAGCAAGACTTCAGTTTGCTGTTAAAAACCAAAGGGGGCCACCTGGAGTCCCTCGTAGGGATCCTGTCCATGATGCTGTCAGACACCTGGCGAACAGGAAGGTTTTTTTTGGACGCCATTCTGTAGAAGATATATGTTCTGACTGAAGAATCTACTGCAGGATTCAAACTTCCTGAGTGGAGCCAGGGTCCAGGTTTAAAAACACCAGAACGACCCTTTAAGCTACTGAAACACTTTGCAGATAATGTTAATTAAAAGCGTTTCCTCATTGTGTTGATAAAGAATAATGAAGGTGACATCACCTTTCTGTCAGAGTTATTAAATATTTGCTGCTTTGTGTCGGTGGAACAAAGAGGAATTTTCAGAGACACAGTTCTGGTCTCGGCCTTTCTCCAGCTGTTGAACCAGCTGCAGGGATTTTCTCCTGTTCAGACACCAGAGCTTCAGTGAGGTCCGGTGATCTGGACTGACCTGGTCTGGACCGGTCAGGCTCTGATGAACCGTCACTGTAGATGGTTTCTGTGTGTCCCCAGTGTTCCTGCTCAGTCAGCCTCTCGCTCTCTGTCTCCTGTTGGACTGTGAGCTTCATGGGAATAAAGAGGAGGCAGATTAAAAGGAGCTTAAATCAACAGCTCTCATTAACGAAGTGTAAATGTCAGCGTTTCACCAGCACACACCTACAGAGACAGACCCCCCCCCCCCAGGCTGAACTCTGCCGTCCTTCATGGCAGCTGTAATTACACGCTCTGTTCTCTGATTGGCCTCAGTGAGGAGGATGGAGGGATGAAGAGGAGGAGGAGGAGTGCAGGGAGACTCTTCTTCTTCTTTACTGATGTCAGATCTGAGTCTATCCCTCCTCAACCCCCGGTTCTGGTTCTGGTCCCCATACTGACTCGTGGTTCAGATGAGCAGAAGCTCTCCTGTTTAACCCTCAGTAGAACAGACGATCAGAAATATCTGGCTCTGATAAAAAGGTTCATGAAACCTGTAGATGTAAAACCTCGAGGCAAACGTTAACCACGATTCCCAAGGTGCATTTCACCAGCAAACATCCAATCACTGGGCCTGAAAGTCTGTGACGGTGAGCTGAGGCTAAAGGTGACGGCGTCCCTGAGTTCAGCTGACGCTGACGTCATCGTCCGACTCGCTGCTTTCTAAAACAAACAGAACCGTGTTTTCTCTTTGTGTCCTCAGGGCGGCTCAGAAGCTCAGTCTGTCCCGCAGGAAGAAGTCCCAGCCCGGCCCCGCCTCCTCGCCAGGTGAGGCCCCGGGACCCCTGCTGTACACCGGGGGCTTCAGCGGGGCCCTGCAGCTCTCCGCCCGCCGTCCCGCCATGCCTCCTCCGGGCCGGGTCAAAAGTGAAGGACACTCCGGGGATGGGGAAGGTAAGACGACATGTTGTTACCCAGAATGCCCTGCAGCAGAGTCCAGGTCAGCTGGAAGCTTCTTCTTTTGAAACAAACAGTTTTGCCTTCATCAGTTTTCTCTGGACTCGTTCAGATGGATTCTGGGACTTTAACATCACCTGCTGGTCCCTGATCTTAATCCGTATCTGGGTCACTTTCTCCCCCCAGTTATAATTACAGCCTCAGTGACTTCCTGTCTCCTCCTGGAGTTTAAACCCCGTGCTCATATTTTAAACATGTTTGTCAAACAGTAACAGCAGCTGAATCAGCTGTTAGCAGTTAGCAGTTAGCATGGACGTCCGCACAGCATCACTGGATCACTGGGAGTCTGAGGTGCTTCTGCAGCGTCTCTCTCTGGCTCCATGCTGATTCCTGGGCCGCCTCCAGGCGTCACACCCAACGATTCAACATCAGCTTCATGTCTCAGTTCAGTCTTCAGTCTTTGTCACTGCAAAAACTGAGCTCTCAAAAACCAGAAGAAAAACATTAAAATGTGGAAATATTTCTTAAAATAAGCCAAATTATCTGCCAACACAAGAATATTTCACCTGATACTTCAGGCCAAAAAACTTGAAACAACTGAAATTTAAAAGCCGCCTGGTAAGAAGAAAGATCGTGTCAGACAGAAACAAGTTTATTTTTCCTTCAATTAAGAAAATGAATCTGACTAAGATTCTAGATTTGCAGAGCAGAGAGCACATCCTGTGGTTTCACCATGTTGGCCAGATGAGTTAAGCACTTAAGCAGAAACTTTCCTCCGCTGCCACTAACAGACCAGAATTTTCACTTTTTAAATGACCTGAGAGAAGCAGCCCAGCACAAAGTGGCTGGTTCAGGACTCACCTGGTTCAGGACTCACCCGAGCCAGCCCTAACTATAAGCTTTATCAAAAAGGAAAGTCTTAAGCCTACTCTTAAATGTAGAGACGGTGTCTGCCTCCCGAACCCAAACTGGAACCTGGTTCCACAGGAGAGGAGCCTGATAGCTGAACGCTCTGGCTCCCATTCTACTTTTGGAGACTCTAGGAACCACAGGTGCATTGTGGGAGCGCAGTGCTCTGGTGGGGTAGTAAGGTACTATGAGCTCTTTAAGATAAGATGGTGCCTGACCATTAAGAGCTTTGAATGTGAGAAGAAGGATTTTACGTCCTGCTGTCTTTGCTCAGAGACTCCCTGGTCTTCCCTCAGGACAGACCTTCCTTCAGCTGCTCAGACTGCAGAGCAGATGACTGGATGTTGTCCAACAGGACTCGTGTCTGCTGACATTATGTAATGTGTTTGCAGACACGCTCAGCTGTGTTTGGACCGGCGCTCTGCTGCTGGCTGCAGATCAGACGCTCGGCTGTCGGAGTTGATCGTGTTGCCAGATCAGCTGCCGTCTGCTGAGGGAAGCGATTAACCTGCTGTGGATTTTACATCAGACCCGGCACGCTGGACTCGGAGCAGGTCTAAACCGCAAGACCTGGATCCCGCAGCTGACCTCCTGAGGACAGCTTGTTAGTTAACGTCAGGTTTCATATGTTCTTTATGGCTCCAACAGAAACATGCTGCTGTAGGAAGACGATGGCGACCCAGAGGTTTCTCTCAAACCGTTCCTGAATGAAACAACCTTTGGATGTCTTGATGAAATCTGGATGAGGTCTTTAAATGTGGAGGATGAAGACTTCAGTGAGGTTCTCTGCTGAGTCTTCAGACCCTGTTTTCTGTCAGTCAAAGTGTCTCTGAGCTCTCTGGACTCCTCCGTCACCTCGCAGCTCTTTAAGATGAAACGTTCTGCAGCTGCTAATCACTGCGTCTGTAGTGCAGCTTCAAAGTCTCCATGAAAGGACCTGGACTGCTCCGAGTTCAGCCTGATTCTCCTTCATCTCTGATCCACCTTCAGAGTATTCGGACGTCTGGGCCTCAGCAGCAGCAGAAACGTTTAAGAAGTTAAAGAGCATTTTAATGAGACCGGACGAGTTCTGCTGCAGCTCAGACCTCCTGAATACTGATGCTCTGAGATCAGATCGCCTGCAGGAGACAAAGCAGAGGCTTCAGAGCTGCAGGTCCAGAGTCCAAACACCTTCAGACAGATAACAGACGTACTGAAGCTGAGATGGCTGATGGCTGACGGGATCCACAGCTGAGGGCCCCGTCAGCAGGTTTTACTTTGGTTAGCTTTAGAAAAGATAAATTTACCTGACGTTCACGTCCCTTAAACCCACGCAGACCGGAGGACTCTGCTCAGTTTTACTGGAGCTGGTTGGTCGTAAAGTGTTTGTGGTTACAGGCTCATAAACAGACTGATGGACTGAGCTGAGAGCAGCTCAGCAGCCTGTAAAGCTGCCACACAGCCAATCACACAGCTCACAGAGCAGCGACAGACAGCGAGGAGGCAGCTGCAGAGACATAACCGTCTTTCTTCCTGTTCGTGTTCCTCCTTCTTCTTCCTGCATTGTTTCTGAATTTTATTTTTTTGGATGCTTTATTTCTCATTTTTTCTCTTTCTTTTGTTTTTAATATTGTTTGTTGTAGTTTTTGATCTTTCCTCCTGTTTCTGAGCTTCTTTTTAATTTCTAAATGTGTTTCTTTCTTTCTTCACAATAGACAGTTTCCTCTTTGTACCAACAGTCTGAATCAGAACAGATTTTCATCAGCAGGTGAATTAAAGCTGGATTCAGAGAAGCAGAGCAGGATGAACTCTGATCGTCCTCCTTAACATTCAGAGCTGCTCGTCATCACTAACGAAGCTGCTGAGCTTAATAAAGTAAAGTCAGTCTTTTCACTGTGGGCTGATTGGACGCTGCAGGAGGGCGAACAGCTTCGGCCTGAAGGTGAAGTCAGGGAGTGCAGGGGCCAATCAGAGTGCAGCAAGAATCTGGAAGCAGTTTGTTCTTTATGTTTGTAACGTTGCATTTTTATTAATGTGGTTAATGTTTTCTTTAACCCCGACTCTCGGGGCTTCAGTGAGACGCTCGTTTTTAAGACATGACAGGATGAGTTCAGCTATGATTTAATTATTATAAAACATTTTGTGGACAAACTGCTGTTTGAACAGGTTTTTCTTTCTGTCTCTGACTTGATCAGCAGACTTTTCCAGTGAAGGAGAACTTGTTTCCCTCAAAGTGAGAAAATGTCTCTGAGGCAGCACCGTGTGGTCTCAGGACAGATTGAAGCTGTCGGTCATGATGATGATCCACATCTGGATAAACCTGTTCAAACACCAGCAGCAGGAGGTTTGTTAAAGGACCTTCCTGCTGTCACAGACTGGAGGTCAGCTGATTATTCGCTCCGCCGGCTCACAGCGACGCCTCCTTTAAAAACTGCTGCGTCTCAGATTGTTATTGGCTTTAAACTTGACCTCCGAGCCGCCGCCGAGCGCCGACTCAGCAGCTCTGTGACGGACCAATAAAAACCCCTCAGAGAGCCCGAGCCGTCACACAACTCGCAACACACAACACAACACAACACAGCACAGCACAACACCCCCGGCTGCTCTGAGACCAGCAGCTGCTGCAGGTCTGGAGAATCCTTCACTTTCACCTTAACTTACAAACTAAGAATGAAAGTAGTTCATCAGTGTTCGGACTCACGTGACCTTAAAGAGAGTCAGGAGGCCTCTGGCGCTGCTTTACAGTGTCAACGTCTTTACTTCTGTTGTAAACTTCTTGATGAATGAGTTCCCGTTTCAGAGCGGGGCCCTCCTCCCTCCTTCCTGATGTGGACTTCCTGTCTGTCTCCAGGTCAGAGTGATGGTCCGGATCTGTTCGGTCCACAGCAGCGAGTCCTCAGAGTCCATGTCCCTCCTCAAAGTGGACAGCAGGAAGAAGCAGCTGACTCTCTGCGAGGCGTCAGCCGGCGGACGAGGCTCCGCCTCCGCTCCAAAGACCTTCCTGTTCGACGCCGTCTTCTCCCAGGACGCTTCTCAGGTGAGACGGGACCAGGTCTGCCGCTGAACCCTCGGAGCCAGAGCGACACTTTGTGTGTTAACCTGAACATAGAAAGTGAGGCCAGAGTCTGGGCTCAGAGAGCAGCAGCCTGGATGCAGATCAGAGTGTCTGTCGGTGCAGAGAGTCCTGCTGAGCTCAGGCTGCAGCTGATAGGTGATGATGTCGCTGCAACGGCGGTTTCACCTGTCTGACAGCAGGCTGCTCTCCTAATCTGCTCCATCATGTTAACGTAGAATATGAGATCATAACGTAGCAGGTGTGACGCTGACAGCTGGATTAAAGGCTCAGCCATCCTTTGTTGTTCTCTCTCCCACCTCGTCACATCTGATTGGTCACACACTGAGATGTAAAAATAAGGGAGCCGCCCTCTCACTGTCATCCATCCCTGAACCCTTGCGGTTCTTCTTCTTCTCGTTTTATTGGCGGGTGACGTTTGAGTGATTGACAAGTGAAGTACAAACTGCCACCTGCTTTACCAGAGGGGAACATGGGAAACTTATTTACAGGAAAATATTTAAACGGGAGGACGGCGGGAAAGAAGGGTTAAATACGGGAGAAACAGGCGGGTTGATAGATATTTTTTATGCCCTGTTAGCAAGATTAAATATGCAACGTCCGGTTAGACTTTCAAAATAAAACTAGTGGTTAACATTGTGTTTAAAGATCAGATATGATGTAACTGTATTAACCCCAGCAGGGCAAAGTTTGGTCGACATAGCAGCACAAAGTTTAAGAGGTAAAAGAACAGAAGCAGTGTTGTAGAAGTATTTACACACTTTACACTATGCAATCACTATTAATTATAGATAATAATTAGGCACCAGAACCTCTTGGATCAGGGTTCAGGAAAAGCTGGTTAGGCTTAAAAATACAACATGAGTTAAGTAACGTAACATCAGCTAGCATCACTAAGAAGAGCCAATGTTGACGTTCACACCAGGTTCCTGGGTGAGAGTCCGGTTTCTGATTCATCCCAAACATCCTTACTCTGACCTTTCTGTTACCTCAACTCGAGCTGAGCTTATGTTCATACGTGACGACGTGGCGGAGAGAACTTGATGCAGTCTGGATCCGATCTACGCTGTTTGTTGACTGTGCTCTAAGATGATTGGTCGATGCTGACTGAATGTTGGTCCTGATAGGCTGAGGTGTGTTCGGGGACGGTGGCTGAGGTCATCCAGTCGGTGGTGAACGGAGCAGACGGCTGCATCTTCTGCTTCGGACACGCCAACCTGGGTAACACGCACGCACACGCACGCACACACACGCACACACACACACGCACACACACGCACACACACGCACACACCGCACACTGCGCACTACACACACACACGCACGCACACGCGCACACACACGACACGCACATGCACACACACACGCACGCGCTGCGCACACACACACACAGACACGCGCACGCGCACACACACTGCGCACACACACACGCACCTGCGCACATACACACACACACGCACACCGCAGCACACGCACACACACACACAGACGCGCACACACGCACACGCACGCACACACGCACACACACGCACACACACATGCAGCACACACGCACACACACACACACGCACACACACGCACACACAGTTTTTTGACTGTCACTTCATCGCTGCGTTGACTCCGCCCTCCCCAGGTAAGACGTACACCATGATTGGTCGGGACTGCTCCACCCAGAGCCTGGGCGTGGCCCCGACAGCCATCTCCTGGCTCTTTAAAGTGATGGAGGAGCGGAGGCAGAAGTCTGCAGCCCGCCTCGCCGTCAGGGTGTCGGCCGTGGAGATCTCCGGCCGGGAGGAGACGCTCACCGACCTCCTGGCTGACCTGACCTCCTCCTCGGCAGGGGGCCACCAGGAGGCCCCGGGCCCCGCGGTGTCACTGCGACAAGACCCCCTCTGTGGATCCCAGGTAGAGAACCAACTCCTCCTTCATGCACTTCCTGTTCAGTCGCCTCTCTTTCGCCTCCTCGCCGTGTTTCCTCTCTCCTCTCTACTAACAAACAGGATTTTAATTAGTGGATTAATAAAATCCATTTCTACTTTTCCTTTTTACGCACCGGCCTGCCGTTAGATCCAAACACCAGCTCATCACGTCTGTGTGCTCGTTTTCAGGCCTCGGTTCTCTCAGGACAGGCGACACTGTCAGGTCACCTTGGCGAGTTTCCTCTCTCTCAAACCTCTTTATCTCCTCGCCTCCTTCCCTTCACTACCTCCTCCCTTCCTCTCCTCCTCTTCAGCCCGGAGACTCATCTCTGTCCACAGCTGTCCAATTAGTCCTGACCTTCTTCCTTTTATTCTCATTCCTTCTGTTTTATCTCCCCTGGGCTCGCTCTGTCTGACGCCTTTTATCTCCTCATTCTTTTGCTCTCTGTCAAACCTCATTCTGTCTCACTTCAGCTCTTATCTCTCTCTGTTTTATCTCTGACGTTTTTCTTTCTGGGTGAGACGTCTTCTTAACCTCAAAAAGACATCTTTCTTCTTCTCTGTGTTTTAGCTCATGTGTCCATTCTGCTTCCTGTTTACAGCCTCGCAGCCACGTCGTCTCTGCCCATCAGAGCGTCTCCTCTCTTTATTAACTTCCTTTCCTCCCGTGTCTCTAACCGTCAGCTGCAGAACCAGACGGAGCTGCGGGCGTCCAATGCCGAGCGGGCGGCGTTTTTCCTGGACGCCGCCCTGGCAGCGAGGAGGAGCCAGCGAACGCCGAGCGACCAGGAGGCCCGGAGGAACTCGCACTTCCTGTTCACGCTGCACCTCTATCAGGAGAGGCCGGACAAGAGCAACAAGGCAGCAAGTCAGTGTGTGTTTGTGTGTCCGGAGATACTTCAGGAAAAGTCCCATTAACTCTGTTCAGGGTCTGACAGACGAACAGCTGTGTTAGAAAACATCTGGGTGTCCTGAAGGGAGAAGTCAACTACGACTCCCAAGATGCATTTCTCTAACATCCAATCACACCGCTGTACATGTTCCTTCATCACTGTAGTTCATCCTGACTCAGGCCCACAGTCACCGTCCTGCTGCCCAAACAGTCCCTACAGCAGCAGATGTGGATTCATCCGCCGCTGAAAGTAGTCCCCAACAGGTGCTCTGTGTCCTCAGCTTTGTCTGATAGAAAGTACAAATTACTGAGCCTTTTTAAACCAATGGGCTTAGAGCTGAGAGCCACAGACAGGAAGTCAAACAGTCTTCAGAGAATGACTGAACACTTTGTTGGTTCGGCTCTGATTTAATATAACCAGACCTCTCCTTGAGCTTTGGAAGTGTTCACTCAGCCTGACCCGACACACAGTAAAACCAAAATCAGACGACGTGATGGATCCTGTATGAACAGTCTAAAAGCCGACCTTTGTTTTCTTATTTGGCTTGAAATGTGACAAACCAGCGTTCTTCCAGTTAAGCAGCGGCGAACACCTGCACAGGCGTGTCGACATCAGGTCAACAGCTACATGATGAAGAAGCAGCAGGTTGTAGACTGCGAGGCCTCGGGCAGGAGGACGACCTGCCGTTAGTGACTGTGCAGCTCCCCTTTTCCCTCTGCTGCTCATTTCCAAACACAGAGCTGCTAATTAGCATCATTTAGAGCTGCCGGCGTGCTCGACAAGAATATTAACAAGCGGAGGGGCTGCTCTCACGCCACCTCCGCCCACGTCTACCTGTCACAGCAGAGAGATTTTCACAGTTATTAGTGTTTCTCTGCTTCCGTCTACAGCTCGAATAAATCTGCATGGCTAATGAGGCCCAGAGCCTCTGTGTCCTGCAGGGTTTATAGAGCCGCAGATAGGAAACGCTCTCAGCACTTTCTGGGTCTTGCTGATGCAGGCGAGTGATTGTTCACGCCATCATTCCTCTGACTTAATGACCATTAAAATGGGCAGAGACAGAGAAGTCAGACTGATACTGACCTATCAGATCTGAGCTGATCACAGACAACCTGAACTGATTCAACCGTCATCTTTTAAACGTGTTCATGGTGCACCTGTGCATGAATATATGGAATATTATGGAGTCATGAATCTGATTACTCAACACTCAATTTGACAAAATCCAAAGAGACTTAAATGACTTGTGACTTCACTTGGACAGGAAATTACTTGATATTCTCCAAAAAAGTCCAAAGATTCATCAAAGAAATTCTGCAGCAAATCACCTTTTTAATTTCCTGACAACAGACAAACCTTGAACCAATGAAATTGCTTTTTTGTGCTGACTTGGGGCTTTTCTGTCTTATATCTGGATTTAACTAGTGGACTTGGAAATCGACTTGGGACCTGCTGGTCTTGACTTGAGGTTTGTTTTGGGATTTGTATCTGTTGACTTGGGACTTGTTTAGTGACTTCAGTCCTTTGACTTGGTCTTGTTTTGGGACTTTAGTATCTTGACTTGGGACTTGTTTAGTGACATTCCTTCCTTGACATGGGACTTGTGAATCGATGACTTGTCCCACCTCTGCTGGGTTGCGTGGGCCTCCTCTGGGCTGAACTGATCTTCTTCCTGAGGACGTGTTGTTTGAGACTGTGCAGTGGTTCTGGTCTCTGTGGTCCTGTGGAGGCTTAGACATTATCTGCTCTGATTGTTTGTTATATTATTAGTTCTTTGCTCCTGCAGTGACCCGGTTTGCTCAAAGAAATCAGTTAATCCACCGAGCAGAATAACTGGATCACGTTTTTAGCGTGCAGTCTCCACTCCAGTGCCCCGACCGCCCAGGGTCCACAGAAATATTTTCATATTTAAATAAGACATGAATGTATAACAGCAGCAGCAGCAGCAGCAGCCATCCCTTTACTGTAGGATTATACTTTTAATGTCACAAAGAGCAGAGGCTGCATAGAGAGCTCAGCTAGCGTTGGGTATTTACTACTTGACAAATAACTTTAAACAGCCAATCAATTATTAAAATAGCCATTGATTATGTTTCTGTCTATAAACAAATCAATGAAATGACCATTTAAGCAGCCGATCGTTTCAGCACTAATGAGCAGTTCAACAGGCTGGATACTAACATCCCCCCCTCTGCTTCTCAGTGTCCGGGCGGAGTCGTCTCCACCTCCTGGACTTGGGAAGCTGTGAGACGGACATCAGCAGGACCCGAGAGGGAGGCGGAGGTCAGTGCCTGTCTCTGTCTGCCCTGGGAAACGTCATCCTCGCCCTCGCCAACGGGGCCAAGCACGTTCCCTACAGGTACGAGCTCCCGCTCTGAGCAGCTTAATGAACGCAGCGAGGGTCAAAGGTCACAGTGGGGGGGGGGCGAATGCACCAGGATGACAGGACTGATGGTCGACCACTTTGTAATGACTGTCATGTATATTCACTGCTCTGGCTGATTGTCTTTATTTTCACTCACTTTGGTTCTTTTAAGTATTAAGATGTTAAATTGTTTTGGGATTTCTCATTTGTTTAATTACCATCAGAGTTTCTTCTCATTTACTTTGATTTTCACACAGTAAAAGTGTAAGAAAGACAAGATTGGGTTTTGCATCTTCTTCTTCAGCTGTTGACAAAATGTCCACGTGCTGTTGTCAGTGACTCTTAAGGGATGTTCAGATAGTAAAGAGAAATTCCTCCACTGGTCCTTCACGCTAATTTGACCGCTGGACTGTTTGTGTTTGTTCGCCCCAAACAGACTCTCCAGTACTTTCAATCATCTTTTTAACTCGTCTCTGTACGTTTCTGAAGCTGATTCATGAAGACCCGGGATACACGCAAACATTTCCAACTCACAGTGACACAGTTTTGCATCAACAAACCCACATTGTACCCTGTAAGTCCATATCTGCTGGGAGTCCATAGCTCAGAGGCATCAATGAAATACCCCAAGTTTCTGCTAAGTAGTTAATAATAATAATATAATCTGGTCACGGCCTCTTAAATATCTTCACATGCAGGTGTAAACACTCAGTGATTCATATTTAATATTTGCGTGAAACAGTTTAATGGAAACACAGAAACAGCTCTGCTGTTGTGGTTAACTAAAGAAGCTGAGGCTGCAGCATGTAGACCCGGTTTGCGATCCTCTTAGCTTTATTCTGGGTCTTTTCAAAGACAGGATTTCGTTTCACTCAATTTCTGACTACAGAGCACATGGGACGTGTAGTTCAAAGTGGGCTTCATTAATGTGAAATGAGAGATCATCCCGATTCCTTTTTGAGCCCAACTGTTGCGTGGGGTAATGAAAGGTTTCTGGGATCCTGTGGGGTTTCTCGGGCCTGTGGTGCTTTTTTTCTGGTTAACGAGGGGTTTCTTGATGTATTATTCAGGGACAGCAAGCTCACCATGCTGCTTAGTGAATCCCTGGGAAACATCAACTGTCGAACCACCATGATCGCCCACATCTCCGACTCCCCGACAAACTACATGGAAACGCTGACCACGGTGCAGCTGGCCTCCCGCATCCACCGCATGAGGAAGAAGAAGTCAAAGGTACTTCAGGTTTTATGCTCCCGGCTGGATTACAGCATTATCGGTTTTCTGATATTGATCGGCAGTCAGTTAATTCCAGTATGAACGCAGTAGATCAGGACACTTTTCATTTCTGTGCAGATTTTAAAAGTCCAAATAGAGTTTCATTATAATCTAATCCCAACAGTATTTAACTGAATTAGTTTGATTTCTGTTACAGTTCCTCTTCGGCTGTAGTGAAGGGAGTTCATTCAAAGATTAACAATCACATTTTTCATCTTTACTGTCAGCATATTTCCATTCTCATTATGCAAAAATCTAAGAAAACTGTGTCACAAAATGACAAAGACGGAAAATATATCAACAGTTATATAGGTTATAAATCAGAAGAAGAAATCCCCCATGAGCCGCCCCGACTCAATGCAACATACTAGACTTGTCTCTCACGGAGCAATTTGAAGTAAGCAAGTTTGCCAACAGTACATACAAACATTTCATTCACACACACAAGTAAACATTCAATAACAATAACAGACACCACAAAGACCATTATGTCAAAGGTGCATTTATTTCTGAAACCGTGGCTTCTGGAGTAAAACCTTTTGACCAAAAAAATGACATAAAGCAACAGCTTGGTGGCTCCAACAACTCTAACAGGTCGTCACACGAGAAGCTCCGATAATAACAATATATTTAACTCTGTGGAAACAGAAACCTAGAATATGTTTATGTGAAGGGCACAATGGGACTTTATAAGGGTTAAAATAACACTGAATTAGATATTTTAATTTTATTTATAAAAGAAGGACTCAGTGTGGGGTAGTGACCTTTTCTTTAATTAAAAACATTCAGATGTTGACTGACTGATTGCTTGTTTTCGTTTCGAAAGATACTTCTCAGTAATGGACGTGACAATTGCACCTTTGACTTTAGTATCGAATATTTCTCTCCGATCTGAGACAGAAAACACAGGTGACATTTTACAGTTTGTTTCCAGGCTTGAAGATTATTCTGTGGGAGTTACAAAGGCTTTGGTTTGAGCTGATTCCCCGAGGCTGGTAACAGGACAAACCCTCCAATCTATAATGTAAATGTATATGAGCAGGTCAGAGAGCCAAGCTCCATAATTCAGTGAGGTTTTCTACCATCATATGACAGATAATCAATACGCCTGTTCCTATGGGAACGCTCACCTCGTGGTGAGATGAAAAAGCCTTCAACTCTCATTAGAGGCTGTTTGTAAAATATAGACTGAAAAAAAACCTATGGAAACATGAGTTACAAGCTTATACATTACATCTCACTGAGAATTAATAAATCATTTTAATCCAGGCCGCAGTGGGATTTTCTAAGCTCACGCTGTATCGACAAAGGTCACTCTGGAAATGGATTCGCCTTCAGGTTGATGGCTGTGCAGTTCAGCTCTCTTTAGTGTGTTAACACGCTGGTTCTCTTTAATCTGCAGTACGCCTCCAGCTCGTCCGGAGGCGACAGTTCCTGTGAGGAAGGCCCGTCCCATCGACCTCCTCATCTTCGACCCTTCCACCCTCGGACCGTGGCCCTCGATCCGGACACGCCTCTGCTGCTTTCCAGTGATCCTGACTACTCCTCCAGCAGTGAACACTCGTGCGACACCGTCATCTACGTCGGTCCTGGAGGGAAGGCCATCTCGGACCGAGAACTGAGCGATAACGAGGGACCGCCTTCCTTTGTTCCTATCATCCCCTCCCTGAACAAAAAGCGGGTTAAAGATGCACCCAGGTCTGATGGCGATCACTTCAAGTGTAACACGTTTGCAGAGCTGCAGGAGAGACTTGACTGCATCGACGGCAGCGAGGGCCCGGCCATGTTCAGCACAGAGGACAAAGCAGCACAAGCAGCAGGGCTCAGGACTCAGACTGGAGCTACAAAACCCACAGAGGCAACGTCTCCACCCAAATCTGATAAGAACTCCTCCTGCCGGTTCTTAGAAAGCGCACCAACCGCATGCACAAATAAACCTGGTGGGGAACAATCCAAATTACCCTCAGCCAGCGGCCTCATGGACGCTTCCAAACGGACGAGTGCAGATGGGGAGAAACTTTCAGCCACCCCCTTTCAGCCTTGTATGGTAAAGCCTGGGACTTTTCCCCAGGACTCAGAGCCTGTCGTGCGAGAGAGGGTCTACCTCAAAGGAGGTGTACCCAAGCCGTCAGCCTCACCGTCCTTACCCAGGGCATCCAGAGCAGACTCTCAGCCTGGGGAGGTTGTTGGCAGGACTCCCCCAGTGGGTATGAGCCAACAAGCTTTGAGGCAAGGCCAACCACCGGGGCTCCCTAACACAGAAAGCGCCCCTCATACAAGGAGATACCCCACGGAGGCCAACAGTCTGCGGGCAGCTCTGTTAGGAATGGATTTTCTGAGGACTACCATTACACTGCAGCAGCCTGTGGAGCTGAACGGGGAGGATGAGCTTGTGTTCACGGTCGTAGAGGAGCTTCCTCATGGCCTTGTGCCAGACAATGGCCGACCCACTAACCTCCGCAGCTTCAACAATGACTGCTCTCGGCAGGCCTTAGCCTCTGGCTCTCGCCCTGTTAGCATCATCAGCAGCATTAATGATGAGTATGATGCTTACACATCTCAACATGGAGCTGTGGGACCTGGGGCTGATGTTAGCACTGAATGCCATGTTGGCTCATGGCGAAGTGAAGTGACTGCTGATCTGGCTGAAAGTGAAGGCACTCATTCATTTTCTCACTTGAGGGACAAAAACGTGGCAACAGAAAATCCGTCCATGCTGACCTCGCCAAGTATATTTCATAAACAGCCATTTGTACAGCATGGTATCAAGAGCTCGCTGAATGACAGCGGCGTCTGTTTCTCAGAGCTGGACAGTGACCATGGTACTCCAAACAAATCTTCTTTTACCAAGTGCCCTCCCTCCCTTGACTCAACCAAAGCCTCTCTCAAAGGCTCTCTCAAGGTGAGAGCCAATACTCTGAACACTTCAGTCCAGATTCCCCATCACACCTCCCATTCCAGTCTTCCCAGAAAAACAAAGCCTACCTCATCTGCAGCTGTGGGCTGCAGCAGACAGGAAGGCCGACATGATGACTTTTTGCTTCAGGAAAGCAGTGACTTTGATTCCAGAGAGGTTGAGTTTCTCTCTGCAGGTAAGCCACCAAGAAGTGGCATCAGTAGTGTTTCATCTAAGAGGCCTGGAGGCAACAGCAACAGTGTACCTCGGCCACCAAAAGCACAAATGTCGTCTTCAGCTCAGAGGGTTGTAGATGGCTGTGAGAAGTCCAGCAGCAGGAGAGGAGATACTCTCATCAAGCTGCCTCGACTCACCCGGGGTGCAACGACTTTAGGAACTGTTTCTCTTCCCCAGAGCTCTGAATCAAAATGGGGGCATGAGGCCACTTCAGTGACAGGTACCCTGAAATTTTCATCCTTGGGAAAAAAGTCCATTGGGCAGATAAGCAGTGTGTTCTCCAAGTCAGGATCTGGAAACATCTCTCCTCCTGCTCCACCTGTCAGACAGTCAAGCCAAGAACAAAAGATGAGGACTGTGATATCTCCAAGTGCCTTAAAGACAAGCAGCGACATTGGAAAGTCCTCATTCCCTAAAACACCGACCTCAGAGGAGGAATTCAACATCAGGCTGCGGGCAGATTCGTTCAGCCACAGGACATCTAGTTTAAAAACTGAACATTGCTTTGCCAGGACATCTTCAAGCCTGAAGACACGAGGGGTCAAAGCAGAGTCTTCCAGGTACTACGGGAGTCTGATGTCTCTGGAGAGGTGTGACAGTCAGACCTTAGCTGGGTCCAGGCCTGAGCTGTTCAGGGAGAACAGTGGTGCTACTTTAGGAGGTAACAGCAGGTCCAACAGATCAGTGCCAAGACTCGGGGTTCCAGCCTCCACCTCCACATCTGCTCCTTCTTCCCAAGTTCCTCCTGGTGCTTTTGCAACTGCAAGTAAACCCGGGCAGGTCAAAGGCAACAGCAGCTCACGAACAGCAGTTTCTGGTGGATCAAAGGTACGAACTCTGTCTACCAGCAGTTCCAAGAGCCTGACCTCCGCCCCTAAACCTCTTGATAATGTAGCTGGACGCAACACTAGCCTACCTCCAACTGGTAAGTCCCCGGCTCGGTCAGTGACAGGAGCTAAGACAGGAAGAGGGACCATCATGGGCACAAAGCAGGCCATCAGCAGAGCGGCTAACAGTCGGGTTAGCGAGCTAGCCACTGGGAGCCAAAGGAAGCAGCTCAGCAGGGGACCCGTGGTAACAGGAAATGATGGCACTGACAGCGGGACTAGTAGCGTCAGTGGATCGCCAATCAACACGCCACTACCATCACCTTACAGCAAGATCACCGCGCCTCGGAGGCCGCAGCGCTACAGCAGTGGGCACGGCAGCGACAACAGCAGCATCCTCAGCGGGGAGTTGCCCCCCGCCATGGGCCGCACCGCCCTGTTTTACCACAGCGGGGGGAGCAGCGGCTATGAGAGTATGATCCGAGACAGCGAGACCACCGGCAGCACCTCTTCGGCACACGACTCCATGAGCGAGAGTGGAGTGTCCTTGTCCAATAGAGGCAGGGTGTCTAAATCGCCCAAGAAGAGAGGAAATGGTGAGTCCACTTTGCAAAGACAGATGCAAAGGATTCTGAATTATGTGGTCCATTAGAATTAGCCATGTACATTGATGTGGGGACGTTAACAACCAACATCTGTCGCTTTGTCCTGACAGTGGTGTTGCAGACCAAAGGGGACACCTACGATGGTTCGGTCTCTAGGGATCAGGGATGTAATCAGGACATTTCATGACAGTCAGATCTAAACAGACTTTAATATTCTTTCTGTTCCCCTGCGACCCCGTACGCAGGATAAGCAGCTGATGATGGCTGGATGGATTCTTTCTGTTCAGATGCATATTTTAGCTTGCTAGTGTTAAGTTCCATGAATCAGGATTCATCTTTCAAGAACCATAAATATTCACATATCTGCTCTCACACAGACCGATTAACTGACCTCCATATACGCTGCTGACGCTGAGTCATAATAAATATGGTTAGTATTTGGTAATTAGGTAATAGTACCTGGTGTTCTCATAGTGGCCAGTTTAGACACATGTATTGATTGCAGTGGTTCCTAGAGCACATTTGCATCATTTGTACTGTTTGTTTTGTTTTATAGATTGTAGCTTGTATATTTTATACTACTATAGCTTATATTTTGTGGGCACACTAAGGATGGAGTCTCTGGGAACCTCACGATTCAATTTGATTACAATTCAGAGGGCTGCTTATCAATGCATCTGATATATTATTTTCTTCTGTACAGGATCTTTGGATAATTACTAAGCATTTAATTTGCGCATTAAAATCCAAAAGAAACATTAGCTTAAAATTAGCTTAAAAGGACTAGTTTGCTTTCTAGTTTTCATTATTAACCTCAGCTCCCTGTTCACTCATTTCTTTAACAACCAGTTGTCAGCCTCCTCTGAAAACTGGAAAATAATTATCAGGATGTTCAGTGTGTGCAGGACAGAGCTGCACACCAGTTTAGTCTGAGATTGTACCTGATGTTCTCAACCCTCGACTAGTAGGTTAGTTAGTAATGACCTACAGCTGCTAATTAATATTACTTTGTTACTAATTTAACTTAAAGTTTAAAGTCAGAATTCTGAGTTTAATCTCAGAACTCTAAAGAAAATTTCACATGTGGCCCTAATCTTCTTCCGCAGTAAAGAACAGGGTTTTTATTTATTAACTTTTATTAACGGTCACACTTTGACCTGCGCTGCACGTTTACTACCAGACTGAAACTTACTGCTGATATATTTCACCGCTGACTTTCAGCGTCACGTTCTGACGCTCGCTCTCATTAACTCGGCCTCACACAGGATACACAGAGAGCTGCCGAGCGTTAAGTGTCACCATGTTTGCAGAGTGTGAGTTAAAATCATCACTTGTGCACTGATTTTAATGATTGTGTGTCGTTTAAGTAGGGTGGTTATTCATTCCACAGCGGTGGTGTGCTGAATACAGGGGGAGCACTGCTGGTCTCTCTGGTTTGGGCGCTGCACATCTGCGAGTTTTGCCTTTTGCGTTCCGTCAACCTTTCTTATCAATTAACATTTAAATAATCAACATTTGTTAATCGAATCAGAATCTTCCACGTCCGCATCGCGATGCATCTAAAAATCGATTACTAGGGTATTACTGAATACATTGTGAATGAACCAAAAGCAACAGTACAGGACTGTAAAAGTGAAGATATATAGACATGTAGGCTGAAGATATATAGACATGTAGGCTGAAGATATATAGACATGTAGGCTGAAGATATATAGACATGTAGGCTGGAGATATATAGACATGTAGGCTGAAGATATATAGACATGTAGGCTGAAGATATATAGACATGTAGGCTGAAGATATATAGACATATAGACATATAGGCTGGAGATATATAGACATGTAGGCTGAAGATATATAGACATATAGACATGTAGGCTGAAGATATATAGACATGTAGGCTGAAGATATATAGACATGTAGGCTGAAGATATATAGACATGTAGGCTGAAGATATATAGACATGTAGGCTGAAGATATATAGACATGTAGGCTGAAGATATATAGACATATAGACATATAGGCTGGAGATATATAGACATGTAGGCTGAAGACATATAGACATATATCTTCATATATATTCAGGAAGTGAAAGAGCTATGAGACTCATCTCTTCCTGAAGCTTTATAAAGGCATTAACATATTGATGACTTATTCTAAAATGTGCTGCCATCCATCAGAACGGTGCGGCTGTTCAACACAATATTTCCACGAATGCTGAGCACACTGAAGATTACAGGTATTACAGGAGCATCTTTCAGAGGCTGCTCTCCTCCCTCATATTCCCCCGCATGAATTTATCTCTGGGCCCGGCGTTATCGTGGAATCTACATCCATGCACATTATGTGGGACGACGTCGTGGAGTATTGTGCCTCTGAGCTGCTACCGTTCTGCGGCTGATTGTGATTCATGCGGCTTGTTGGCAGCAGGTCAGGCGGCCTGATGCATACAGAATCAGCACTCTGTGATCTGCCTGCCATCAGTCTGTGGATCTTGGCTCGTTTCTGCCTCATGAATATTTCATGACCGCCGGCAATTCCCGGTGTACATATCCAACTCCAATTATCACCCCCCCCCATCCACTACACACCACTCAAAGCATCCACACCCACACACCCTCCTCCTCAATATGTCACCGTTTCAGGCCTCGCTTACAGACGCAGAGGGTTTCTAATAATCACTAATGGCTTTTTGTTTGTGCTTTTGTTTTTACTCTTTGCAGTTATGAGAATCACAGAATTAATTTGTACAGCCGCTATCTGACAGCCATGTGTACAAAGTCATTAAGAAGAAGATTGAGCTCTTTAGGTTGATGGCGGTGGGTTTAAACTTTATCAGCAGCGCAAATGGATGTTGACACAGAGGGGCGGTTTTAGTAAACCGGCTCAGAGGATGAGGATAATTAAATGTAATGAGCTGTGTAGCTGCCTGTCACCTGCTGATATCAGGAACTAAATATAGCGTTATTTCAGAGACCCGATCGCCGCTGGACAAAACAAATCACTTCATGTATTCACTTTATTCCTTTTATTCATTTCCCTCCGTCAGGTTTCCAGCGCCGCCGTCTGATCCCGGCTCCCCTCCCGGACACCTCCTCTCTGGGCAGGAAGGCGGGGGGTCAGTGGGTGGACCTGCCACCGCTGGGCGAGCCCTTTGAGATAAAGGTGTACGAGATCGACGACGTGGAGCGCCTGCAGAGGAGGAGGGAGGTGGTGACGGGGTCAGAGGTGAGGGCGACTCCATCTGCTCAGCTCGCCGAGCCTGAATAATGTTAAAGAACGTCTGCTGATCATGAATCATCCTGTCAGAGCCAATCAGATTTGATCTTAACTCACACGGACGAGTGTTCTTTTCTAACAGGTCCAAGTTCAGAAGGGATCCAGATCTGTTGTATTCAGAGGTTTAGTTTGCTGACGACACAGAGATCAGCCAAAATAAAATATGTACCTAAAAGCAAAATGAATCTGTCGTCATCATGACTGTTTCAGGTTCCTCACAGCAGCTTAGCTGGAATCTGCTGTCTGCAGGTCCAGTATCCTCCTCTGACAGTGTCTCTCACCTGCTGCAGGCTGTAATATTCTCCTGTCTAATACCTCTGTGACTGTCACATGACCTCCTCTCATTAGTTAGTCATGCACCGCTCTGCTGTTTTCGGCTCTAACTTCATGTCAGATGATGTTCTCTTTCTGTCTGTCACAGCTCTGCTCTGAGGACACGTCGCCGGCAGCTGCACTAATATTTCTACTAAAAAAACATTTAACTGGGAAAAAAGGAAGAGCAGCAGAGGAGGGAGACAGGAAACAGATCCTGTATGAACAGTTTAACATAGGAAGACAAGAGTTTGGACAATCAGGACGATAAAATTTAGGTAGTAAATGTGAAGAATGTTTCTCCTCAGGTCTCTTTAGAGCAGCATCAGTCCGGCCTGAGGGCAGACTTATCGCTGACTGAGGTTATCTCTGAGTCAATTACAGTTTAGCCTTAATTGGCTCAGATGTGAGCGATGGCTGGAGGAGGAGGAGGAGGAGGAGGAGGAGGAGGAGGCAGGTTTGGCCTCGGCTGGCTGCTCTTTACAGCCGTCGCCTCTCTGTGTTAACGGGTCATTAACCTTCGGTGAACAGTGTGAAGGAAAGACATTAATTCAGCTGATTTATTTTCACTTAGAGAAAGATGATCTGCATGTCGTCGCTCAGAGTCAGCGTGTGATCTCCTCTGTGTTTCTGTCTTCTCTCTGCAGCCGTTCCACGATGTCGAAAAGGTGAGTTATACTTTCAGGACGGGATCGTTCAGTCAGCAGCAGCGTGTGCTGCCTTCATAGGCTACAGAAATAAAAGTATCCCTGTATCATTATGTTTTAAACCCAAACAGAAAAAACAAATGTTGTGATGAATAAAAAAACAAGAGACAGCAGCAGTAAACTCTGAACACTCCAGAGCTTCAGTCTATTTTTCATACAACAGCTGTAACTGAAGCTGAGCGGCGACACTGATCCACCTCTCTGTCACCTGCTCGCCCTCAGCTGTCCTTAATCCTCCGCCCCGCAGATTAAGTCCACAGCCAGCAGATTAGCGCCCATGCTAATTTTATCTCCGGCTGGCTCCTAATTAAATCCAGCAGTGGACACAGATTGAAGTCTCAGAGCAGGTTAGCAGCCCCTCGTTCCGCTTGTGGTAATCCCCCTGATATAAACCGGCCCCGCGCTCCGCGGAGTCCGTCCTCCCGTCACAGAGACTCTGCCTGACTGACTCCGGGTTTGTCTGGTCCTCAGGGTCTGCTCTACTTTAACGCCCGGCTGAGGATGCTGGAGAGGCGGCAGCAGCAGATCAGGGAGCTGAAGAGCAAACACGAGAGGCTGAAGGTGGAGCTGGAGGAGGCCAAGAGCCGGCTGATGCTCGACCCGGGCAAGTGGAGCGGAGAGTGTGAGTACGGTCCTGCCTGCTGAGAGCCGGCAGCAGGGTGGTCTTACAGGGTTAGTCTGGGTCTAAATGGAGGGTCTAAGGACAGAGGGAGTCGTATGTTGGACAGATCATAAAGTCCTCAGGGACCAATGTGATTTTATTTCCTATATTTCACATAATCAGCTTCTTCCAACAGTGTTGAAGATGTGATGCTGACACAGAGAACATTTCAAACTGAGCTTGTAAGAACTCGCTGGCCGTCAAACTACCGTCCTGTGACGTGTTCCTGTGGACTGGCTTTTCTTTTGTGAAGACGTGTTTTAAATGGTTTCTGTTTTGGTCACCTGTTCCCCCCCCGACTCCTCGCATATGGACGCATGGTCCAGACCCATCGGCGTCAGTTTGTAACGCACTGGGGATCCTTACAGCGTCATAGATCAACGCAGTGGGAGGAAACCCTGTAGCGTCAGCTTGTGACTGTAAAGGCAGGTAGATGATCTTTAACAGAACAGACTGAGTAAGGAGGTGGTTGGGCTGGTTGGAGGGCCAGAAACCCAACTTTGAACCAGGAGAACAGGGTTCGTGTCCTGTGTGAAACAAAAAGTCAACATTAAATATTTTTATTTAAGTTGTGCAATTGACATAAATTACGTGTTCGCTGACCAACAAAGTTATTTTAACCGAAACCAGGATCCTTTCCTGACCCTAACCAAGTAGTTCTGTTATCAAAACATAACTAAACTGCAACGTTTCACAACTTTAATAAAGTGCTGATTTTTTGATATGTGAGCGTTTTATTTTGAAAGTGTAACCAGACTGCATATTTGTTGTTAATAAGTGATGCTAACTTCTACACGCAGCCCTAAACATCTAAAGATGACACTAAAGGGCGTTGGCCAAGCGTCCATGTGTGACGAGTCGAGAGGGAGAACGTGTTGTTGGTGGATGGAAACATGTCGTCACAGGTCAACAAGAGATTTTCACGACACTTCGGTTCAGTTGCCCCCAAATGACGAGTTTAAGATGAATAAACCCGTCTGACCTGATATGTGAGATCTCTGAAAGCGTGAACTCGCTGTGTGAAGCTCCAGTCGCAGCAGGAAAGTGTCTCAGCAGCGTAGTGACGAAGCGCCGGGCGAAGCGCAGATTAACTTTACAGAATTATAAATCAGATGTGTCACGGCTGATTAAGCTGAAAACCGTCCAGACCTCTAGTTTTAAACGCTGCCGTCCTCACAGGGACCGAGCACAGAGGTTTCCACAGAGACTCTCACTTGGGAGGAGCAACCTTCTGCTACAGTTTGTCTCTGCCTCCCAAAATGTTTTGAACAATCGGATTTCAGTGTCTTCAGTGATTCATTCACACGTGTTTGACATCAGAAAGTTGTGACCAGGTGGATCAGAGTACCCGTCCTGTATCTGACTTTAGGTTTCTTCTTTAAACACCGAGAGCTGCTCCTCGTCTCTGCGGTGTCTCAGACTCCCGAGCAGATCCTGCAGCTGCCTCCTCCCTCTTTCATCTGGCAGCACAAAAGGCAAACGAGTGCGTTTCCAGCTCCTGACCCCGAACAACAAAGTGGACAAACAGAGAGAGAGAGTTTCCAGCTGAGTGCTGCCGGCAGCACGAAGCCTCTGCAGCTCAGCTCGTCCCATTATGCTGCTATTTCTGGATCCTGTGAATAAAGAGCTCGCGGTGCTCCGGAGACGAGAGCCGGGGTGTTTGGAGAGCAGAGTGTTGGAGCAAACAGGCCAGAGGGAGAGGATTATATTTACATCTTTTCTTATTCCCCATTCAGCGGGACAATCTCTCAGGTCACCTCAGAGAAAAGCCTCTGATTCTTTTCACAGAAACAGTGAACTCTGCAAAAAGCAGGAGAAAGAGCTCCGAGGCCTGAAGGAGTCCTCAGATCAATACGACATTATTCTCTTAGTGGCTGCAGGAGGAGAGGCTCATTAATCACCAGCTACTTCCCCCCATGTGACGCGAAGATACAGAGTCCTGGTTAGCCTTCATCAGTGTATCCCAGCATGCCCTGCAGCATCAGAGGCTGTTAGTTCACCATCAGTCATTATGCACTGTCAGAACGCTGTCAACACACACTTGTTTCCTTCCTTTACATTGACTTACAGTAATTCCCTGGAGAAAGGCCCAGACCTCAAACCAGTTTCTGCAGCCGTCTGCGTCAAAAACTGCATTTCTTAATAAACATTCAGATAAATCAGGGAGGAAAGGAGCCGGTCCTCACAAGAAAAATGACACTATATGTCATTTGTGCTGCACTTATGACCTGTATTAACATTTATCGTGGCAGCGACCTCTAGAGGCCATATAATGATAGCAAAGGAGGAAGTCAGGTGACAGGTATTATAAATAGGCAGGACGGGTTGGATGGGTCACACCCAAGCAGGAAGCTTCCAGTCTGAGACGTGAGTCCAACGCCGAAGACCCTTAAACCTGCGTCCTCTCCAGCAGCCAGCAGGGGGCGACTTAAACCTGCGTCCCCTCCAGCAGCCAGCAGGGGGCGACTTAAACCTGCGTCCTCTCCAGCAGCCAGCAGGGGGCGACTTAAACCTGCGTCCTCTCCAGCAGCCAGCAGGGGGCGACTTAAACCTGCGTCCCCTCCAGCAGCCAGCAGGGGGCGACTCCACCGGCTGCAGAAAGAAATGTCCTTCTCAGCTGATTTATTCCCCCAGTAAACACTTTCCTGATGAGTTTATGGTCTCAGTCGCTAGTTTCAAGTCTTCTTCAACACAGCATGATGTTCATTTAGTAAATTATGGTCCCATTTAGAGGAACAGAGACCAGGAAGCAGGGGAGGCTTTAGGGCGGGGCTACAAGCTGACTGACAAGTTGCTATCATGGCGACCTGTCAATCAGGCTAGAGTGACTCGTACCCTCGGCGCTGTGTAAAATTAACCAGCACTGTTGAAAAAGCGTATTAGGAGTCGGATGTTCACTATAAGAGTGTTGTTCGCTAAACAAAGTTAACATGAATTACAGATGCACCTAGCTAAGCTAGCTAGCTAGCTCCGCAAACACCATCTCGTCCAAATATGGTCACGTCCTGTGCCGCTGGTTGCAAAAACTCAACATGGCGGCGTCCTATCGGCCAAACTCAAAGCTTCAAAACAGCCAAACAGACTCAAACCTGAACGTTCTCCTGAACCAAACCAAACTGTGACCATTTCACGTTAACTACGTGTTTTAAAGTGCTATTTCTACTTCTGCGTCAAATCGACGGCGTAGCCTCTGCGTAGCCCCCCACCCTACGGCGTGACCTGAAGTACCTGCGCTTTGAAGTAACTTCTACTAGCGACCAACATGGCAGCTTTAACACGGTGGATCGACATATTTGACCGTCACAACATGAGTGAAATGACTCGTTTCACTATCAGAATGTGATCCACTTGGTCAATAACATTTAAAACGGTTATAGTTTACCCCCATTTACGTTAGCGGAGAGCTAAACCGGAAGTTAGCCTGCTCGTCCAGCCAAAGTCAACACGGTGGACGCTGTAGCTCTACTGCCGACTAGCGTTTGGGGGTGTAATTGCAGAACGATGGAGACACCTAAGCACAAGTATAAATGCATAATGCATGGCTACAGGCCGATACTTCATATCGGGAGGCATGGACACCTGGACCACCTGTGTTGTACACAGTCATACTTATATTTACTGAGTCTGAGTCTGGTTTGGAGCTGGATCCACTTTGTGAAATGTTCTGAACATTAACCTCTGTCTCTTTCTGTCTGTGTCCCCCCTCCAGTCGACGTGGACCAGGACCTGGACCGGGAGTCCCAGGAGTACCTGGAGGCTCTGGCTCAGGCCACGGCGGAGCTGGAGTACTGCGTCAACCTCTGCAAGTCCCGCGTCATGATGGAGACGTGCTTCGATATCGCAGTGATGACGGCCGCCGCCGCCGTGCAGGGAGGACAGCAGGAGGTGGAGGTGTGAGAGGAGGGATACTGGACCGCCACTGGCAATCTGGACACTCTGGTTTCTCCCGAGGCCCAAAAGAGACGTCAGTAAAGCTGCTTCAGACGGGTTCATTATTATTTAGTCGAGCTAGCAGCTCTGCTGCAGGGACGGCAGCAGGTCGGTCCTGAAATATCTACTACATCCCTGTCAAAATCATTTTCCCCAAAGTTTAAAATTACAGGAGACTTATGGGATAATATTTAAACTGGAAATGATGATAAATATGAGAGAATCCTGGGAAAATGGGAAGGATGACATTCAGTCCACTTCAGGATGGATTGTCAGGACCAAAAGAGACAGACTGAAGCCTCAGCAGGGGGAGGTGAAGGGGGGCAAAGGTCCTGTAGGAGGTGGATCTGAGTCACAAGCCTCTCTCCTACTGTGACTGACTCCCTCACATCTGAACTCACAGAAACGCATGTTGAATCATCCCGAGGATCTCTGAAGTCCGTCCGGAGCAAAGGTCCAGAAATCAGCTTAGAAGAACCTCCTGAGGAACTTCATGTTTTTAAGTTCAGTATCACAGTGATCCTGTGGTAGCTTTCTGTGCACCATGCTAATTGCTAGAAAGAGATGCTAACAGCTAATTTAGCTAATTCACAGAGACAGTTTGACTGAATCTAAAAAATACAGGGTCTAAAGAGAAAACCCGCCTGTAGCTGTCCTGACCAGAGCAGGTTTCCTGTGGTTAATGTCTGTGAAACGTCTCCAGAGCTTAGTGAAGTGATGTGTGCTATGTGTGCAACACGTTCTCCCCTCAGTGCGTCATTGTCACGCTGTCTGAAAGCGTCAGTAAAGTGTGATTATTTGACGCTAAAGGTGACCTTCAACAAACCGTTTGCTACGCTGCAGCAACACAAAGGTTTAGGCACTAACACTTCTGATGGTTGTGGTCAGGGTAAGGCGCTTTGGGTCAACTCCTGTAAGCACTTCGGTCTGTACGAGACGGCCCAGAGCGTCTCGTACAGACGCTGAAAGGTACCGTTGGCGTGAAATAACTACGCTTTGTCACTTTTTCTGAGAGCGTTGGTGCTGGACGCCCTGAGATGAGTGTGATCTGGTGTGTGACCTCATCCTGTTTGGAGTGTAATGCACGCAGCGAGCAGCGTTGTTTGAAATGGACGGGCGCTATCCAGTTCTTATGATCCATACATGGCGACCAATGAGAGGCGGAGAAAGAGGAGAGAGAGGAAAGTCTGGATTTATGTTCATCTCTGAAGACGTCACAGAAAAGGCCGACATCGTTCAAAACCTCTGGAAACAGTGACGGACAGCAGAGGAACAGACTGCTGGTCCTGGATCAGATAAACAGATCTCAGTAAGGATGAAAGCTCTGGAAGTGCCTTTGTATTTATTATCTAATTTAACACATTTATTTTTCATTATTTATCTCGTCTGTGTTCATGGTGCTGATCTTTACATTTCTGATATATTCGTTATGCAAAGAGACGATCTGATTCTGGAGCAGAAAGTGTTTCTATGATAAAACGAAGCTTTAGGTTTCAGCAAGAAAAGGAAAAGAGGAGATATTATCTCAAACCTCTGCCTTCATCCTCCTGCAGTGTTTTCTGCCTTTGACTCAGAGTTTCTGTCGTCGTGTTTCTGCTGGTTTGATGTTCGTCTCCAGGAAGACAACAACTCCGACAAAATCTGAACCCAGATTTTGTGATTTGCACGTCCCGAGGAGATCGTTATCTCTGACGTCCGTCGCTGAATAACATTGATAAAAATAGAAGCTGCAGAAGTTCCTTCTGTTTTTCAGTTTCCTTCAGTATCACAGAGCTGTGCCTCCATGCTAACCGCTAACAGCTAGTTCACCATTAATAACAGTGGAAAACCTGCTTTTGGTCACCTGACGAGTTAAAGATCGTCTCTTTAAACTAAATATTTCCAAATCTGAACAACTCTTAAATCGACTTACTTACTTTTCAGTTTTAATAAAAATGCATTAATACAAAAGTCTTGAATTCAAAAACAAAGGTAGAACAAACCTGAAACCTGAAACCTGAAGTCAGTGTGTTTCTTCTTTAAAACCTTCTCAGGCTCTTTTTAAAGTTTGCTGCATGAAAACGTTTCTTCTTCTCCTGTTTTAAATGTGTGACCTTCTGCATCCGCTCTGTGTTTCTGAGGTTGTGTTCGTTAGAGAAGAGGAGAAAAGTTTTTACCGTGACGTTGCTCTACCTTTAATGATCTACGCAGACTTTTTTATTTGTTTTGGTACTGTACAGTTTTCTAATGATTTGTAAAGAGTGGAAACGTACAGGATGAGTGTGTCGGCCCGGTCATACGTGTTCATAAAGACAAGTCTGGTCAAATCACTGCGAGTGCTCTTTATTTACTGACCTGTTATTTATTTATGATGCTGTCTGAACTTTAAATAACTGGCAACATAACAGCTGAGATAAACTACGAGCATTTCTACAAGGCCAACCAAACTTTATTGGCTGCTGTGAACGTGACGTTTCCTTCATGCTGCTGTCTGAAGGAACTTTTTCATCGTCACATCTGAGCGCTTGGTCAAGACCCTCAGCGTTACTTTTTAACGCAGTGGGGACCCTTTAGCGTCGTTTAGGGACATGTATGGCGTGACGTTCAAGTTAGCAACAATAAATATGCTACGTCTGGTTACACTTTCAAAATAAAAGTACTTGTTAACATTGCAAAACGTTGTAATTTTGAAACAGCACGTTGTTAATGTTGTGAAACGTTGCAGCTTGATTAGGTTTAGGAAAGGTCATGGTCTGGGTTAAAATATGTTCCATACGTCAGATAACTTCAGTAAGTAAGAAGGCGGGTGGGACAATATATCCGGACACTCAGCCAGGATACCTGTGTTCGTTTCCTTAAGTCATTGTTTATTTTAACCCAAACCAGGATCTTTTCCTAAACCTAACTAAACTTCAGTGTTTCACAATCTTAACAAGTAGTTTTATTTTGAAAGTCTAACTGGACTTGATTCATGCTAACTTGACCGCGGAGCCCTTCATGTGCAGAAACATTACTAAAGGGTACCCAGGGTGTTAAAAAGCAACGCCCGGCGTCCATATGTGACGCCCTGGGATGAGGACAGGTTGGTAACCATGGTAACTGCACACAGCAGAGATGGCAGCCTCAAAACACTCAGAAACATAAAAAGGAAACCAACATGTTGAAATAAAAACCGTCACAATGTCTCAGAGTGGAAATGTCAACCGAGTGGATGCTGAGTGACGAGTCGGTCTGCTGTTTCATCCACAGGAAGACGTTTCACCCTGAAACCCAGCATCAATGACTGACAGCTCGGCGTTACATCAGATACAGCCTCTCAAAGAGCAGACGCTTCATGGCAGATCAGCCGTTAGCTTACAGACAGACTGGGGAACACGTACAGACAAACTTTGTACTTTAACGTTCATTTTTACTCTTTGTAAATCAGATTAAAGCAGAAGGTCGGCCTGAAGAGCTCAGACGCTGCTCTGTGAATCCTTTAGTGCAGGGACGGCGAGCAAACGTGAAGAATAAGAAACCAAATACTCTTTTTAAAAGAATCAGAATAAATTACAAAGCCACAAAATAAACTACTGCGTTTGGATTTCAAAAACACTAAAGATACTTTTCCAACAGTTTGTTGTTTCACTAACAGTTTGCTGATGACTCCTAATGATGTAGTTACCTGATGTTTGGTGATGAAGAGTCTCAACACACCTGATTGGCGGACGGGTCGACAACCTGCTGCAGCACAACGCCTAATGACAGAAAGGCACAGGTGAGTTATAAGGTCACGCTGTACAAAAACTCTGAAACTTTATTTTGTGCAAATCAACACAAACTTCACAGAAGCTGAAAGCAGCATGCTAACGCTAACTCCTCCGGTCAGATAGCTGGAGCATTTCGTAAAGACGTCAATGATTTAGTGTTAAGAATTGCAGCATTTCATGCTAACCATGGATGGACATCAGTCCCAACCCGTCACATCTGGACTCTTGGTCACCATCCCTTGGTGTCACTTTTTAACACCCTGGGTACCATAACGTCGTTTTCTGTGTTCAAGTTAACAAGAAAAAATACACAGCGTCCTGTTAGACTTTCATAATAAACAGTTTACCATAGCGAAACATCGCCATTGTAACACGACACGTTGTTAACGTTAACGTTGTGAAACGTCGCACTTTGATTAACTTTCGGAAACAGAAGTTCTTGGTCAGGTTTAGGAAAAAAGATCCTGGTTTGGGTTAAAATGCTTCTTTAAGTTCAGTAACGTTACTTGTTTTACTTAAAAACAATCAAAGGGGGCTGTTTGATCAGGGGAGGAGCCTGTAAAAGCAGCTCATCACATGACCCAGACGTATGGATTAGTCCTGGATCTGTCCTCCTGCTCACTCTGTAAACAGAATGGATCAATCAGTAACAAACGTCTCGTCCGGCTTAAAATAAACATGATCACACAGACGGGGGACGTTCAGACATAAGACATGTCGGTGTGACCTTTGACCTTTGCTGCTGTCTGTTAGCAGTGACCTTCGGGGGGAGAGGCGTCACCATGGTAACTGTAGGACAGGAGGTGTGTGTGTGTTCTTGTTGTGCATCTTTGTGAGGACATTTTCATCAGGTCTGGGTTCAGCTTTGGGTCCTCACCAGAACAGAAGCAGGCGTTAGCGGTCATCCTTTCAGCTGATTGGTCGGCGTGACAGGAAGCTGATTTTGGGGTCCGTGGGATTTGTAGTTTTAAAGTTTTTGCTGCGTCAGATGGAAGAGACTGATTTCATCAATCACAATAGTTTTTCTTTCTTTCATGCTGACTAAAGACGACGACAGAGGACACATTAAACTGTCACTTTCCCGTTGTTACCTCTCTAATAACGGCAGGATGCCTGTCTGTAGTTTGATGATGTCAGGAGCCGTTCGTCCAATCGACTTCAAACACGGCTGCTGTTTTGCTGCAGAGTGCAGAGTCACGTTTGGTGCAGGTTGGACATGAGTCACGTCCAGGATTAATACTAGAGACCGCTCGGCGGGCTTACACGCTCAGATGTGGTAGTGAATTGTTGAAACGGCGTTATCGTCATCACGCAGGTTTGATAAACTAGTTGTGAGAGTTTGAGGAAGCGCTGAATGTCTCGCAGTCACTCCTCCTCTGTGCTGCTGTGTTACTGATGCTGCAGGTGAAACCAGCTCAGCGAGGCGTCACATCGGCCCCCGTGGACGGGCCCCGTGGTCGGCCCCGTGGACGGGCCCCGCACTACTGATTACAACATGTTCTTATTTCACATTGCCTGCTTTTTAACGGGCTGGCGACACCAGCGCCACTTTAATTAAACGTACCAACTGAATAATTAGATTCAAGTTCAGGTTTTAGGTTTCATGAAGTTTTATTTTCTATTTGGAGACAAAACGGTTGAAATAATCAGATGGAGCTTTTTGAAACAGGCAGACAGCAGCTGAGCTTCAGCTCGTCCTTCATTCACTCTGTGTCTGCAAACAGAAATCAAACGCTGTGAATGAAACGCCGCTCTTTGGAGGTCGTCTGTCATCACATGGAGGGGGGCCTGGTTGTCGTGGTAACCAGCATGAAATGGCTTTCTATTGACTTGTTTGTGAGTAAATTAACCTCGTTCAAGAACAGGAGGAGGAAGAAACAATCTGTCCTCCTCCTCTTCTTCTTCTCTCTGACTGATCTTAATTAGAGCTTGTCACCAGACCTGCTCTCCATGGAAACGGTCGCTGTCACTCGCCTTTCAGCCGTTCCCTCGGTGCAGCGCTCGCTCACGTCCAGCTTCAGGAAACAAGCTCTTTTATTCTGAAGGGATCGCGGACAATATTACACATCAAAGTCAGGTTATAAATGTAAAACTAGAAATATGAAACGAAAAGGTTTATTTGGCTTAGAGCAGTAAACAAGCTGAAGAAAGTGTGGAACATGTCTGGTTCTGGTTCTGGTGTCTGAGTTCTACTGACTGACAGGAACTGGACTCCATCCGGACTGTAAAAGAAGAACCTGGAGGACAAACAGCTCGTCTTCTTCGCTGCCTGCTGGTGAAAAACACGTTTGAGAGCAGAGAGTTTATTTTTCAGCTGAACTCCGGCTGAACTCGGCTGTCACCTCTTTAGATGAAGCTGTGATCAAACAGGAAGTGGCTCGGCGCTGCTCTCTAACGGCTGTCAGACGCAGAAACACACGACTTCATTATCTGAAACCCGAGGCGCTGACTTCCACCTGAACCCTCGCAGCTTTGACTCTGCACTCTCCGACCTGCCGGGGGGAGTTTAGATGGAAGACGAGGTTTAAGCAGACTGAAGCTGGTCTCAGATCAGAGCTCTAACATCAAAACCTGCAGGGAACTCCCCAAACACACGACCTTTGACCCCACAACCTCTGAGATTGACCAACGTTTCCAACACATCACCGCACCTCACCACTGTTTCCTGCTCACATGTGCAGACTCACAGCTGGCGGTGAAGGAGGTGAGGGATTTGGGTGAAATTCATTGACACAGGTGGGCGCAGGACCTGAACTTGACCTCGGCTTAAACACCTCAGACCTTCTTCACTGGAGGAGCAGAACATCCAGGCTGCGCAACTTTTCCTATCAAAACAGCAAAATGTGACAAACGTGAAAGAACATAAACGCCCCTCGTGGTTTCTTTCAGTACTTTACATATTCAGACAGACGGCAGCGTTACACAAAGAGCCTCAGTGCTCTAAAGTGTTGATACCAACGAAGAAGAGGAGGAGGAGGATATACAAAACTTAATTTGCCGTTGCAGGTTTGATTAATGACACAGTGACCAGGAGTTAAAGTACTAATACCTCAGTGTAGAAATACAAGTTAAGTCATGCAAAGTTTAACCTACGACAAGTACAAAAGTATCTGCATCAAAGTATACAGAATAATATTTTACTGGATTATAAAACACTTCATATTCAGCTGGATAGCTTGTTATTTTGTGTTGCTGATGTGAATCTGCAAAGTAACTAAAGTTATGAGATAAATGTAGAGAAGCTACGCAGACGATACACAACTCTACCTATCCTTCCCGCCAGGCGATCCCACTGTCTCAGTGCGGATCACAGACTGTCTCTCAGACATATCTGCATGGATGAAGGCTCGCCATCTTCAACTAAACCTCTCCAAGACTGAACTCTTGGTCATTCCAGCCAAACTACAAACTGACTCCACAACCTTCACTCCAACCAGGGTGGTGAGAAACTTCATGACCAGCTGTCCTTTTCAGACCATGGTGCTGCTGTCTCTCGGTCCTGCCGCTTTGTTCTATACAACATCAGGTCTTCAGCTTCAGAAACCCTTACAAATGGTTCAGAACGCAGCAGCCCATCTGGTTTCTGATCAGCCCAAAAGGACTCATTTCCCTGCATTACTCAGTGACCTCCACTGGCTCCCCGGGGCCTCCAGAATCAGATTCAAGTCCCTGATGCTGCATACAGAGTGACTCCTGAGTCTGCACCATCTATCTGACCTCCATAATCCAAACCTCCCATAATACCTCCTCCAACGAACGCGCCTGGCTCTGCCAGCCCTTCACACAAAGCGACCTCAGTCCCTGTTCTCATCTGTGACCCCACGATGGTGGAACGAGCTACCGCACGCCATCAGAGCAGCGGCGTCCCTCTCTGGAAACTCTGCAGAGAACACTTTCTCTGATAACACCCCGAACCTCTGACATCACTTCCTGTGCTCTTCTTCTTCTGTCTCCTTACAGTTTTCTTGTAGTGACTGAACTATTTATTAACTCTGACTCCTTCCTGGAGATATTTTTCCCACTGATGCTCTTACTAGTATGTATAGTAACTCCTAGATCTCTTACTGTGCTGATGCTTGTCTCTTGTTCCTTTAATCTAAGTTGCTTTGGATAAAAGCGTCAGATGAGTAACTGTAAGTAAAAAGTTTCCCTCTGAGATGTGTTGGAGTAAAAGTTATCACGCTGAGCCAAATCCTGCAGCTGAGGAACAGAAGGGGCTGGACCCGGTCTCAGACCTCGAGGCAGAGCAGATGCAGTTCAGTGATTTATTAAACGATGAAACAGGGAAACAGTCCAACACCTAGAAGGCTAAGTGCAACATCCAAAATCCAGGAAAGGGTCATGACAGAAATCAGTCCAACAAAAGCAAACGAGTCCAGCAGGGTACAGTCCAAGTCCAGTAAACAGACAGGGTCCAAGGGATACACTGGAACTCAAACAAAACCCTGGGACACTAACAGCAGGAGGGCAACAGGAAGTCCAAGTTTATGAGCTGGAACAGAGTGAGAGGATCAGAGCAGTGAGGAGGAGATAACGAGGGACACGTGGAACGAATCAGACGACAGGAAGAGTTTATCAAAATAAGACAAATTTAGTAGTGCACTACACGGGTAAACATACTTCATTCTCTGATATGTCAGTTTCCTCTTTTCAAGTTATTGCAGAATAAAATCTACCTCGTGTTCATAATGTTGAACAAACTGGTGCTAACATGTACTAACTGTACCACTGATGTGTTCGATCGGTTTCTGCTCCTCTGGCTGACTAAACGAAGCTGCTGCTCTCTGACGCCGGAGGTCAGACACATAAAGACGAAGTCTCTCATCAGATTCATAAAACCGCCTGTGTCTGTTTTCTAAATGTCGTCTTTGAGGAACCTCGAGCTTCAGTTCAGCTCCACAGACAGAAAACATCTGTTATCATCTGATCTATAAACAGTTCAGACGTCTGACAGCATTATTTCGTGAGTGTCTCAGCGTTCCTGACGTGCAACAGGAGCAACTTCAGGATAAATTCTTCATACTGGCTGACTCACACGCTGAGAGTCTGGAGATACAAGCTTTTCTCCTGACAGCAGCAGGTTTCAAAGAAGCAGTTCAGGAAATAAACAACAATAAATCTCATTACAGACGTTCTGCTGAGAACCTGTTTGTTTCTCTGCACTTACTAATTTACAGACAATTAACAACCAACCTCATTAATATTCATGAGCTGTCGTCTCTATCCCCGGCCCCTTCAGAGCAGGCTCCCTGTCAATCATAAAAGACAACATGATGTTTATGGGACTAAAGTTTTTCATAAAGCGCTAAATAAAGCAGGTGTTCTGCTGCTCAGTTTGAGGTACTCAGACAGTAAAAGTACTGATACCACACTGTACAAGTCCTGCAGTGAAAATGTCACTAATGTAAAAGTATGTGAGATTAATCAGGAAAAACTTAAAGTATTAAAAGTGAAATTACTCGATTGATTAAAATGCACTAATCTGAGCTTTTATAATAAAACATCAGATTTTATTCTGTGTTTATATAAAAACATTAACGTGTGAAGTAACTGAAGCAGTCAGACACATGCAGTGAAAAGTAAGTATATTAATAATTAAATACGTGCGTCTCTGTTGTCTGTTACTCCCCGTCATGATGATGATGTTCAGGTCTTCATCGTTTAAAGAGCAGCTAGACCAAAGCCGAACAGGCAGTGCGTGAGCAGGATGAACTCAGGATGCTGCAGGTCGCCTCGTCTGATTGGATCCTGCTGTTATTAAACTTCTCAGCAGCAGCAGCTTCGTTCCCCTTTGACCTCCTGCTGTTAATATCAGACTGAAACCTGATCAGGTCCTTCACCTCACTCATAACAGCTGATTTCATTTTAAAGCTGCGTTTTAATAAACGGCGTCCAGGCCATTAACGAACGAGTGAGTCTAAAACTGAAATAAGAACAATAAAGACGTGATTAATCCACAGCTGGGAGACAGAAACAAGTCAGATCACTGTGTCAGGAGTCAAAGTGACTTTCTGTCCCACATTATTTCTTCTTAATCACGTTATTATGATCTTTTTCCCTCTGCGGCTGCAGTTTGTTCCACTGTTTCAGGCAAAACTAAAATGAAATCAATGTATTAAATGACTGAATTTAACTGAACATGTGAAAGATAAATGAATTTTAAAAAGACTCCCGGCCTCGTCATCTCATCAGGTTTGTGTTTCTAACATTCATCTTTGGGGAAATTACATGTTGGGCTGACAGTTAATATTCTGCAAAACACTTTCTACACGTTTGGCTTTTTAAGGACAATCTAAGCTCCACATCCAGGTTCTTCGTCCGTTAAGACTTACGCTCACATATTTCTGTTTCCCCTTTCACGTCTGGCCGCTGTGGTTTCTGCAGACCAGCTGTCGGATCAGTTTTATTCTTCCTCCCTCAGATGAGCCGCTGACACCAGACTCTTGTTAAAATTCATGAAATCACTGATGGAGTTTGGTTGAGGAGCAGCGATGATGATCAATTAGCTGCTGTTAACCTCCACCGTGCAGAGGACGGGGCACTTTGACTTTGACCTGCGGGGTCACTGAACGTCTGTCAGGGACACTCAGACCAGATCAGGCTGATAAAGGGGGACAGAGTCAGAGTCAGCAGGTCTGAACGAGTCTGGTTGAGTTTCTGAGGCTGAACCTGCTGCTCTGCTCTTCATGGATACGTCTCAACATAGAAACCGGGGACCCACCGGGGACCAGGCCCACCGGGGACCAGGCCCATCGGGGACCAGGCCCATCGGGGACCAGGCCCATCGGGGACCAGGCCCAGGACCTCCCTATGAGCGGCTGTCTCCTGTACTTTGTTCACAGCGCCCTCCAGCTGCCGGACAGAGAACAGACAGTCTGAGCTCTGCAGTCGGCCTGAATTAAAACTTCGCAGCTGGAAAGAACCAAACCTCCAGACGTGAAGCCGGTGGTTCGGTCCAGCAGCTCGTCTCCATGATAACGATCAGCGTCTCTGTAATAAAGTTCTGCAGCTCAGTGGAGTCTGGACAGGAAATGGTTCTCTCTATCAGCCGTGTATCAGACTGAAGACAGGAAGAGCCCTCCGTGTTCACTGATGCAGCGGCGAGATCAGAGCAGTGCATCATGGGAGCGTTATTAAACCTCTGAGACGTGAGCAGGTCAGAGTTTGGGAACAGAATCCACTTTTAATCCAGATAATAATGACCCCCTACAGGTCCAGGCTCCGCCCACCCACACGTTACCCTTATTACCCAGAATCCCAGAAAACTAGTTCTAAATATTTACGAGGAAAAAAAACAGCGATGTGAACTTTGACTTTATCAGGACAAAATGTTTCCTGAGCCGACTGAAAATATCTGAAAGTTCTTCTGGGAAATTTAGTGAAAACATTTATCACTGTATTTCCTCATTTAAAAAAACTCCTGTTTCACAATAAAAGCATGAAAATGAATAAAGTCAGCTTAAAGCTCTCACAGCGCTGCAGCGCCTCCTGCAGGACGCTGACACCGTCTACAGCAGCTGATGGAGGTTTGACTTTCTGCCCCCTTCTAAATACTTCAGGATGCTCATATTACAGAGTACTTAGTCCAAACATAAAGTTTTTCTGTTTAAGTTAAATTAGTGACCAGTTCAACAATCAGATCACATTTAAACACTGATACCAACTTTATTTAACACCTTCAGTGCAGAAACAGAGCAGATATCTGACTCTGTGTTTCTCATTTTCTGTCTGACTTTAAAACAGCCATAAAGAGCATTTTCATAACAAGGATGTGAGTCTCTGCCAGAGAAAAGGACAAACCAGCACAGTCATAAGAAATAATGCAGCTATGTGCAAAGCTCTCTGAAGCTTGTACACAGGAGCCACCGCACTATGCCAGCAGACATGTATTAAAGAACAAACACACTGTCTAGATTAATACAACAAATAAATAAATAAATATCTACAGTATGAGTTCTAACCTAGAAAACCCTGAGAGCTAAAGTGTTTCCAAGTTATTCGCTCCATCAGTCTAGATTTTCTTAAATAAATAAATAAAGACATTTGTCAACTGGAAACAGTCTGGTTCCTCTGGGAGCCTCGATCACGAGCTGCTGACCAGCAGACAGCAGCAGACAGCCTGAGAGCAGAACCTGGTGGAGCTGCCAGATGTTTCCCTCAGGAGCACCTGGAGACCAAACCCAGGGAGAAGACTGGACTCACCGTCACCAGGAGACACAATCAGGCCTCAGCATGAAGAGCTGCTGTCTGATGTTCGATACCTGCAGGAGCAGTGAGAACAGGAGGCAGCTTTAAGGTTCCTGCAGGTCTCACTGAGAATTGTTTCCAGAGGTGCTGTTGGCGGCAAGCAGTATTCATTTTATGAAATCATTATTATTATTAATTAATTGTTTATTTTTAACTGTTTTCCTTGTTCAGTTCAGGTTCCGTTTGTACCCCAACATCCTTTCTGCCTCTGTCCGCCTCCCATCCAGCAGTCGTCCTGCTATCTGGACCATACAGGACTTAGACCCTGCACACACACATCATGAACTTTCCCCTGTTATCGTCACGTCAATGTTGTCTTCGTCTGGCCATAGATAAATAAAGGAAACCAGAAAAGTCCCCCTCTACACGGTGGATGGATGGATGAAGTCCCTGCAGGAAACTCTGTGGTTCTGAGTTTCTGACACTAGATGGAGCCGTTTGTTCAGACGTGTTTGTCTCTAAGCAGGTAAACTTCTCATCCTCCTTTTCTGCAGGTTGTTTCACGTTCAGCTGTCAGACTGAGCTGCTTCGTTAAACACCACTGACTCCTGTTGTTGCTTCCTGTCTGCTGCTCCATCAGCTCCTCTGAGACTAAACTAACAAGAAAACATTTCAAACTGCAGCAGCAGCTCGCTGAAACGCCTCCTGCTCGTTTCTACATGTTTAGTCTAAAGCTAAATTAAAGAACAGGTTCATCTTCGTCTCAGATTAACTGAAGTCTCAGTCTGACTCGTCCAGCCAGAACAGCCAGGCTGAAACTCTGAGGGCTTTGTGATTCATTTCAGATTCTCCTGCCTCCTTCGCCTGCTGGTGGCAGCAGCTGCTCTGACATGTGGACGAGCAGATCAGTAAGTACTTTTACTAAAGTACTTGTTCTTTACTTAAGTATTTCCATGTTCACACTTCGACCTGCTAAATTCATCCGACAGGTTAGTTACTTTTCAGATGAAGATTATAAAACATGAGATAAAGTATTTTATGATGGTTGGAGATTCCATAAAGCACTTTACATTATTTAAATAACTCCATATATATACATATATATAAGTATATTCCATATATTCAGTCACTCTGTAGGTAAAACCTGAAACAAGCTCAGGTACTTAAGACACTGTTTGCAAATCTCCTCGTTTCTTCTGCAAAACTCTAAACACTTTCTCACTCACTAAAACACATTTTGCACTGTGATGCACTTGTGTTGCAAAATGGTAAAAACATGCAGCAGAAGTTAAACTGTCATCTTTTACACACAGCGACTCAGAATTCTGCACACTTGTTTCTAATGATGTGATCAGACCAACATGGGGTCAAGTCCCTGTCCAGCAGAGGCCATGTCACCTTTGACTTTGACTCTGCAGCTGCACAACATCTTTGAGAGTAACGTCCTTTATAGTTTCTTTGTTCTTTGGGCTCACTTGAACATACAGATATTCATTACTGGATTACTTGCAGTACTTACAGTTTACCATATTCACTGCACTTAGTTGTGATTACTATACTTTTTACCATTTTTTACTATTGCTAACAATCAATTTTTTCAATAATGAGTTCACTTTTTCAAAACTCTTCAGACTGTGAGCACAGCAGAAGTCTATGTGGACCAAACTGAGACTCAACGACTAACCCCCACAGGGGGGGTTTCTTTTTCAGAGTCACGGAGCTGGAAGCCAAACCCCGTGTTTTTTATCTACGTGGACTTAAACAGGATGACATTTGATTGGTAAAAGATCCAGTAAGTGGGTGTCCCATGTCAGCATGTGTGCTGCGACGTCCTCTGACAGAGTGCTGCTGCTCAGATGCAACTTTTTAGAGCAAATATTTACAGAGCTGACTTTTGTTTCTGTTGCAATTTTCATTTACTGTAGTTTCTGAATTACTTGAAGGCACAGTGAAGCTTTTCCTGTTGTACACTGTTACCACTCTATGAAGACTTACCATTATTACTGTGTTTCATAATGGGAACTTTATTTAAATAACAATGTACACATTTCTTATACTATCAACAATAAAAAAATGTATATATATATACACAAACAAAAAGAACACAAACTTATTTACTACTTCAGATTCCCATAAAATGAAGCCTCTACTGTAAAGCTCAGTGTTTTTTAGGTGAATGTGTTGTGAGTGACAAAGTGCTGCTGTTGTGTTTTTGTATAATTTGATATTGTCACAACTATGCAGTGTTTTGGTAGTTTTGGTGCATTTTGGATGTGAAATTACTGTAACTGTTGTGCAAGATGCCTGTTGGTACAGACAGTGTGAAGAGTTTTGAAAAGTAAACTCAGTGCTGAAAAATAATGTTAACATTGTAAAAAAACTGTAAATTGGAAGATGTGTTTCCTCTGTTTTTTGCTGATTGTCTGCAGAATGTTTGTGATGTTTATTGACTGGCTGTTGATGCATAGTTTGATTTTGAGCGCAGGTCACATGGTTTTGAGGCGTTGAAGTGTTTGATTTTACCAGCAGAGTCGGGGGTTTGTGAAAGTAGTTTAAAGACTGAGGTTTGTGTTTAAAGTTTTGAGCATATGGGTGAAGGTTTCAAGAAATGTGTCTTAGCAGCTGTGAAAAACTGTCCAACCCTCTGAAGGGGACCAGTCGGCCCAACGAGTACTTTTACTGTTAAAAACCTTTGATGCTGTTTAAATGTCAGATTATGAATAAACATCAGACATGCGTCTGAATAAAATAAGAAATGATCAATACAGAGAACATTGTATTTTTTCAGGTTGTTACAGTGACGATCGGTTCAGACTGCAGCTGAACAGGATTTTCATTATTGATTAATCTGCTGATTATTTCCTCCATTAATGGATCATGATATTCAGATAATAGTGAGAAACGTCTCCTTCACATGTTTCTGTCAGTTTAAACCTCAAAATGATTCAAACACATTAAATTATTCCAAAAGCAGCAAATCTTCACGTCAGACGTCTTTAAATGAAAAATGACTTTTATTATTAATAAAATAGTTTCAGTTAAATTTCTTTGAACCAGCTGAACTTTATAAACATCAGATTTTATAAACTCATGTGTAAAAGTCTGATTCTGTAAAGTTACTGAAGCAGAAGGAGAAAATACAAGTACAAGTACCTCTAATTAATAAGTACAGTACTCGAGTAAACGCAGCTCTGGTTCTGCTGCTAAACTAATCAATTCAAAAAAAACTTACACATGAATCAATAATGAAAATATTAATCAGAACTCTAATAATCAATAATCATCTCAGACAGTAACGATCAGTTCATGAGATCTGAGAACAAAATGTTTTTTTCTGATTTGGTGGAAAGTAACTAAGTACTTTTACTCCAATACTGTATTTAAGTAGAATTCTGAGGCAGCCTGCTGTACATTTACTCAACTTCCATTCTGCTTCGTACTTCTACTCAGATTATTGATATAATCAGCTGATAAATGTTGTAATATTACAGGTTAAACTGAACATCAGTAATAAGATTCTTCTCAGAGGATCGATACTTTACTTTCTGCACTTTATTTTGAAGGCAGTACTTTTACTTGTCTTCAGTATTTAAACACAGTTACTACTTTCACTGTAGTAATTTAAGTGAGTACTGCAGTAGAACCTGCGGTAAAAGAACGCATTGTGTTCCTGACGGGTTCTGCAGCAGGAACCCTCCGAGGTTCTGCAGAGGCTCGTGGTTCCTCAGAGTCGGAGGGGCGTCAGCTCCGGAACGCAGAGTCCAGTGTGGAGCTCCGAGCCCGCGGTCACTGCGCGCCTTTGTGTCCGCGGAGAAGCTGCGGGCTCTGCAGCAAACCTCCCCTGACAGCAGGAGGGGAAGCCCCGCTCATCGGCCGCCGCGCCCCGGTGAAGCAGCGGAGGATGGGGGATCCGGAAGGGACGTTTATCGATCAGGACGCGGATCAGGTCTGTGTGTGAAGAGGAGGAAGGGAAACTTGGAGCAACAGAGGGAATAAAGGAGAAGAGGAGGAGTGAGAGGGGCGTTCACTGTGGCGAGGAGAGAAAGAAGTCTGGATTTCCAGACGCATAATTGTCTCTGACGGGACCGGGATCGATCTGATCCGCAGCACATCCGGAACAAATGGAGGCCAGTGAGGGCGAGGAGGGATCCGCCGGGGCTCTTTGTTCACACCTCGGCTCCGGGGCCGCGGAAACGTCGCAGCAGATCAGCGCAGAAAACTGCTACGAGCTCCTGACAAAAGCCAAGAGCGGCGGCGCGCAGGGCGAGAGGGACCGGGTCTACCGGTACATGAGCGACAACTACCTGCAGGTGCTGCGGAGTCCCGGCGTGTTCGGCCGGCTGACCGCGGGGGAGCGGGAGCACATCCTGGCCCGGAGGATGGAGGGGAGGAAGGTGCTGGCGGTGGCCGAGACCAGCGAGGTGTGTGACCGCGGGGGGAGCCGGGAGAACAGCCGGCCGCAGAGCCCGCTGCTGCCCGCCCCGGAGGACTCCAACCAGCGGAGGGTGTTCTGCCTCCACCCGGACCGGCAGCAGTGGGAGGTGCTGACCAGCCTGCCGGAGGAGGTCCCGGCCAAAGGCTCGGGGATGTGCACCATGTACAACTACCTGTTCGTGGCGGGGGGGATCCGGGCGCACGGGGACGGCCGCTCCAAAGCGTCGGACCGGGTCTTTTGCTACAACCCGCTGACCGGCCTGTGGAGCCAGATCCGCCCGCTGACCCAGCCCCGCTGCCAGCTCAGACTGGTCTCCATGGACGGCTACTTGTACGCCATCGGGGGGGAGTGTCTGTTCACGGTGGAGCGCTACGACCCGCGCGCGGACAGGTGGAGTCCGGTGGCCCCGCTCCCCAAAGGCTCCTTCGCGGTGGCGCACGAGGCGACCTCCTGCGGCGGGGAGCTGTTCGTGTCCGGGGGCTCGCTCTTCTACCGCCTGCTGCGGTACGACTCCCGCCGGGACGAGTGGGAGGAGTGTCCGTTCAACGAGAGCCGGCGGCGCTCCACGGACATGGTGGCGCACCGGAGCCTCGTGTACCGCTTCGACGTGGACCGGGAGCGCGCGGGGGTCAGCGTGTACAAGTACAACACGGTGGTGAAGGTGTGGCACGGCGGCACCTCCTTCCCGCTCCACAACCCGCTGCCGTTCCGGTGCGCGGTGCTCGGGGACCAGATCTACTGCGTCAACCGGAGCCAGACGCTGCGGTTCGAGGTGCGGGAGGGGCGGGAGGGCTTCCTGCCGGATGTGCTGCCCTCCCCCGCAGAGGCCAGAGGAACCCTGGTGCCCTTCGTCCTCTCTCTGAACAAATGATCTACCCCGGGATAAACCCCCCTTTGGTCCAGAACCCAGACTAAAGACTAAGACCAGTAACCCGCCTTCCCGCCCCGCAGCTGTGCCTTCCGGTCTGACTTTCGCCAAAAACCTCCTGAAAACATGTTCACGCGCTGCTGAGACTGAGATTAAACATCTGGACCCCAGAGGTCCGGATCCGGCTGCTCTGGACTGAAGTGAATGTTTGAGAACCTTGATGCAGTTTCTGATCCAGGGGATTCGGGTGGGCGGGGCTTAAACACTACCTGAAAGCTGACACACAGTCAGCCGTGCAAACCTAAACCCCGCCCACCCGACCTTATTATAACAGGTAAAACAAACACACTGAGTTACCTGAATCTTTTGGCCCCGCCCCCTTTATCATAGAAAAAAGGAGCAAAACAAGCTGATGAGGATTTAAAAGTTGAACCCAGATGTTGAACTCTGAGCTGTGAAATGACCTGATGTGTTTCACCAAACCTTTACTCTGACAGGACAGAGACAGACTGCTTCCACTTCCTGTGGACAGTTTAAACATAAACCTTCTTCTTCAGACTCAAACCAGCAACCCGTCGGTCCGTCCCTCAGTCCTGTCCCACTTCCTGTCTCAGTAATAATGATAATGCTTTACATTTATATAGACACATTTAAAGCTGGGAGGGGGGGGGATCAGAGGGCCAGGTGGAGCCAGGATGGAGGACTCTCTTTAGGACAGGTGCCATCTTTAATGACTAGAGTGAGTCAGGACCTCGGTCTGAGGTCTGAGGTCTGATTAGAGACCAGGACTTGTCTTTAGTTACTGGTGACTGAACAGTAAAGAGGTGACCTCTGACCTGCAGGCTCACTGGGAACTAAAGGAATAACGAACCTACGAGTAAATAAATACTGTGGAACTCGCTGTTACTAATGAAACAGGAAAAGTTAGCAGAACCTGTAAACAGCTTTTAAACAGCGCAGAGTGAGTTTGAGTTCAGACGGTCGTTAAACTCTCAGATTCAAAGTTCATGTTTGAAGCGAAGGAGCTTCGAGCCGTCGTGTTTTAAAGAAACACGTCAACATGTTTGCTCGTGGATTCAGGTTTAATCTGCAGAGTCTGCCTGGTTTGTGTTTTTAAAGGTGAACAAAAAGTTGCAGACATCAAACCTCTGACAGAGTTTGCAGAGAAACAACCAGAGAGCGCAGATTGACTCAGGTCTGTTAGAGACAGAGGCAACATTTACTCAAGTACTTTACCGGAGGATTTTCTCCTTCTGCTCCAGTAACTTTACAAACTCAGAGTTTCTAAAGTCTGTTTGGTTCTAAATGAAACTAAATCAAAGTTCAGCAGGTTCCTGAGTCTTTTCAGTTAAAAACAAAACCTGAAGAATTATTTTGATGTGTTTTAATCATTCTGAGGTTCAAACTGACAGAAACATGTGAAGGAGTCACTGAGACATTTTATCTGAATATCATGAATCAGTTAGTGGAAACAATCAGCTGATTGATCCAGAAAAAACTCATCAGCTGCAGTCTGAGACAAACAGAGCAGGAAATACTGATTTACGTCAAAGCATTAATAATAATAATAATAATAATTATAATAATAATAATAATAATAATAATAATAATAATAAAACAGTCAGTCTCCTGATTAGTAACATTCCCACTGCAGGACTTTTACCTGGAGCAGAGTCCTTTACAGTGAGGTGTCAGTACTTTTACTAAAGTAAAGGATCCGAGTACTTCGTCCAGGCCTGGTTAGTGAGACACGAACCAAAGTGGATCTGACTGGATTCTGGCCGACAGGAACCATGAACCCCAAACTGAGCCGCAGAGTCCTGAGGTGAAGTAACGATAATCAGTAAATTCACAGCTGGTTTCAGTTTGAACATGAAGGAACCTGTTTAACAGTCTGACCGCAGCTCAAACAGGACCAGGGTCTGGACCAGAGTCTGGACCAGAGTCTGTACAGGATCCTGGATCAGAATCTAGACTGGATCCTGACTAACTGACCAATGAGAACGCAGCATGATGCATGCAGCCGTCGTGGTAACCAGGTTCTGTCTGAACAACTGGACCTTTGTCGCAGCAGAGAGATGCATGCTGGGAAGTCCAGGGAGTGTTTCTGAATGTCGTATACAAACATTCAGACCATGTACTCACGTAGCAACAGTACAGTATCATCTGCATAATACTTCATCAAATAAAAGTTTTCATTTGCAGTAAAACAGCCGTCAGAGCTTTTTTTTCATTATTATATTACTGACTTTGTTTATTTCTGATATGAATATAAATATTAATCTATGACAGAGAATCAGATTTATCTGTTAAATGTCACGTTTTTTTGGCCCTCAGGGGCTCCGTAACAAATATAATAAAGTCAATTAAAAAGTTAGAAATTATGGAAGAAGGAAGTTTTAATGTTTCCAAAATTAAGTAATTTTATTTATTTATTCATTTAATTTTAAAAAGTTATATTTTTATAATATTTTTTAAATTAATAAAGTTATTTAATTTTTTAAATAAGTTTTAATATTTGGACCTGGACGTTGATGTTGCACCAGAAAACATTGTGATATCTAAAGATTAATTTGTAGTTTTACAGTAAAAAGCTGAAATATTTCAACATAAAGTTACAATTGGATGGAAAAACATTTTTACATAAAATCATAATTTGATGAAAACGTATTTCCAGTTTTATTTTAAAAAATAAAGTTTTTAATATTAAAAGACTTCTAAAGAGGAAAACTGTTAAATGTGCAGTTTGTTAGTAAAGAAAAGTGAAAACAGTTCAGCTGCTGTGTGTTTCTATGTAAACCAGTATAACGTCACCAGCTGGAGGGTTTTAATGGTCCAAGCAGCTGCAGCTCCTCGTCAGCACCGAGGAGAACACAAACAGTCCTCAGAAACAGAACCGGATCTGTTGCCAGCGGAGACGTTAAACAGAAACCAGAGAGGCGCTGAGCTGCAGAGAGAGAGCAGCCTGCAGAGAGGTCCTTGAACACATCACACACACGGCCTTGTGGCACTATCCTTGTGGGGACCTCTCTGTGACAAAATGAATTCTGTTCTCCAAACCTGGACCCGATCCTGACCTGGACCCTGAAACCAAGTCTCCACCCCACATAGACTCGAGTCCCCACCAGGACATGAGAACATGAAACACACACACACAGCAGGTCCAGCTGAGTCCATCTGTTCAGTCTGAAGGTCACACTGAGTCGCCTCCCTGCAGCAGCTTCATCACCATCATCATCATCGTCTGTGGAGAGAGCAGCTGGTCTTCCTCTGACGGCTGAAACGCCTTTCTGTCCTTATCAGTTACTCTGTCATTGAAAGAAAGGACGCTCCACTTCCTGCGCCGGAGCCAGAACCTGCAGATGGATTATGGTTTACAGACGTCGCCACTTCTGATTCGTTCACTTCTAAAATCATCATCAGAGGATAAAGCAACATGTTCTCTGTCCTCACTGGACGCTGACAGCAGGTAACAGCAGTCTGAGGAGGCGGCTGTGGACGGATGGACGCTGAATATTAAAGTGCTGATCAGCTGCAGAGACACATCTCTCAGTTTGAACCTGAAGCAGCCGACAGCATAAATATCTGCATCCACTCACTCAGCTGACGCTTTTATCCAAAGCGACTGATAATCGCTGTTCACGCAGAGGTCGCACGCCTCTGGACCCTGGAAAGTTTATTTATATTTTACAGTTTGTCAGCAGAGGAGACGCTCAGAGCGGCTCACAGGTCTCAGTCAGCACCAAGCAGGAAGCTTGTGGTCAGAGACCTGATGCTTAAAGCTGCGTCCTCTCCAGCAGCCAGCAGGGGGCGACTGCACCGGCTGCAGAAAGGAAATAGGTGCGTTTGACTCAATGTGGCGCTGCGCAGCGCTGACCTAACGTGATGCATGCTGGTTAGGAATCCTGTCCGACTTTCGCCGGCGCTGCAAAACGTCACCATGTCACATGACATTAAAACCTCGCAGAAGCTCCCGCGAGTCCGGCGGCCGTAGCTGCTTTTCCCGACTGCACCAAGTTGGAACCTCGCTGTTGCCCGGCTCGCGGCATTTTACCCACAATACTGTTGGAAAAACTCATCAGGAGTCGGCTGTTCACTTTCTCTGGTGAGAACATTTAGTTTTCAGACTGTTGTTCTCTGGACAAACTTATCAGCCTGTTAAAATGACAGTTAACCTGAGTTAAAGCTGCACCTAGCTAAGCTAGCTAGCTAGCTCCGCACACGGCCGTTAGCTCCGCCGTATCGTCACTTCCTGGTTGCAGAAACTCGACATGGCGGCGCCCTATCGGCCAAACTCGAGGCTTCAAAACGGCGGTCCGCAAACCAACGGGTGACGTCACCATGACCACGCCCACTTCTTACATGCAGTCTGTGCTAATGCTGCGTTCCAGGCAACTTGGAACTGGGAAATTTCCAACTACAAAAACTATCCTGAACGCCACCTGAAGTCGGGTTTCCTACGTGTGAACTCGGAGAAAAAATTTGTACCCCGACTTCACGAGTAGCAGCTGAATGACGTCTAAAACAATGTCAGTGCCCATGGAAACACAGGCTGTAAATGGTATAAAATAAAATAACACATACGATCACATAGTAAAACCTGTTCTGCATGTATTCTGATGGAGAAATATGTTTTGCACATTAGGTAGCTGGTTACAGTAAAGAATCTCATAAAGTCTTTTCTGCTTTCGTTATTGTTAAAAACCTCAGGAAGTGTGACACGGACTGACCTGAGGGCTGCCAGCTCGGATATCCAGAGGGGAGCACAGAACGTCTGTTTACGTCAGCCGTTAAACTGCCTTTTAATTTGCACCTAAAGCTGCTGAGGTTTGCACACTGTGTCACGGTCAGCCAGGGTTTTAGTTCACTTTGGGCCTCACGAACCTGGAACGCTTTGATGTCGGAGGTTTCACCTGGGAAATATCCCAGTTCCGACCGGTCTCGAACGCACCATCAGCACCAAAGGGCTTCACAGCAGAAAGTAGCTGAGACGTTGATGCTGCCTTTAAAAAACATGCAGGATTAAATCAGAGTCTCAGACTGGGAGGAGATTTTTAAAAGCTGATGAGCCAGCAGTTTCTCTGAGGACCTGAAGTAAACCTCATCCTGCTGGCAGAAGCTGCTCTCAATCGATCTGCAGACGTGTGGTTTGATTCTGCAGGAAACAGGATCTCAAGGTGAGCCAGAGCCAGAGCCAGAGCCAGAGCCAGAGCCTGGGACTGGGACTGAGCCAGAGCCAGAGCCTGGGACTGGGACTGGGACTGAGCCAGAGCCAGAGCCAGAGCCAGAGCCTGGGACTGGGACTGGGACTGAGCCAGAGCCAGAGCCAGAGCCTGGGACTGGGACTGAGCCAGAGCTAGAGCCTGGGACTGAGACTGGGACCGGGACTGGGATGTTGTGGGGTCTGAGCCGGCAGGTTGACTGAGCCGCTGTATTTCAGCCTGAATGTGATGAACTGTCGCCTCTTTACGATCTGAAAGCTTCACTGTGAACACACTTGTTCATATTTCATCTGCAGGGCGACAGTTTCACTGCGAGCCAACACACACTGATATAATAACCCACAGTGTGTTGGGGGGGTCAGCCTGCAGGCTGGACCCGTTATGTGACTGGTTTGTTAATGAGTCGGGAGGCTGATTCAGCTCAGCAGGCTTGAAGGTTTTGCAGGAACAAGAAACACTGGTGAAAGAAAGAAGAGAGTTTATGAATGAATAATAAAGAGTAAAGAGACAGAAAACGTCACCTGATCGACTGAGTCGGATCCAAAGTAAACTGATTAAACTGGAGCAGCTGCCTGAGCTCAGCATCACTCTGCACAAACAGACAAACCGTCTCCGTCCTCCCTGAGTTTCTGGACCTGAAACCTGTTCAGAGTCTCAGCAGGACGTTCGGCTGCAAACACGTTTCTACTTAAAGCTGCATTTGGTCCTGAGCTTCTGGCCTCTGGGGGCAGCAGAGCTTTGGCTCATCAGCTGCAAGACGCTGCTCCGTCATCACAAAGCAGAAGTCAGTTAACAACAAAACTTTGTTTTATTATCTCCAGTCTCTCTGAAGCTGCACTACAGTAAAGTGTTTCCTGAAATGGACCACCTCCGCCTCCCTGTGACGTTTGTGTAAAATGGAAATAAACAAACTTGGTTGCTGCTTATTTTGAATTTGATGCTTTGTTTCAGCAACTAAAGGTGTGAAAGAAAACAGGTCAGTGACAGGATGAGATCATCTCAGGTTCATCACTCTCACCACAAAATGTTCCTCTGTGAGGGGGAGGGGGGGGGGGCTTCAGGCCTTCAGATCACTGAACTCAAAGGACTGAGTTTGAGTTTCAAAATAAAAGCGGTGATCTTCCTGACAGAGCTGAAGAGTGAGGCCTCTTCATTAAATCGATCTTTGTGGACTCGTCTGGCGCCGAGACAGAACCAGAGCTGTTAAAGTTTCTTTGTTTCGTGCGTCACAAATAAAAATTGTTTGAATGAAAACATTTATTGTGTAAAGTCCAGCACAGATACGAACAGCACATTCGTCACTTTCAATGTTACATAACTCAAATATTACAGGAACAGGAAACTAAAAGATGAAGAGCGATTACAGGAAGCTGCAAATCAAATCAAAGTGAAGCAGTTCACCTGAGGTTACAGATCCAATCTGACATTTTAACATGTAAATGAAATCCAAAGCCTTCAGACTGTCAGCAGGCTCCAGGTCCTGGTTTTAATCCTGAAAATAAGCTCATTAAGTTTAAAGCGAAGCTGCTAAGTCAGCGCACAAAGTGAAACTGCTGAATAAAGTCTAAGTTATTTTAAATGAGTTTTATTGTGTCAGTTTTCTGTTTAAATCTGTTTGATTTTATTTTGAAGGTCAAGGAAACTGAACTGTAAAATAATACTAAAGCTAATCCTGACAGCAGACGGGTGTCCTTCAGATCCAGGAGGCATGTGGGCTTCATTTCTAGGACAGAGACAATCTGAACCTCTAAAAGTGAAGCGACGTTTGGTCAGTTTGTCTCTGAGCTGTGAGCAGACGGACGTTTCCTTCTCAGATTGTTTGGTTTCAACAGTTTTTTTAAGTCCAGAAGAGGTTAAAAAGTAAAAATGTAAGAACTGTTGCAGATTTAAACTCTCAGATTTACAACACATGAGCTGGAGTCCATGACACAAAATGATTTACAGGCTTTGGTCAGGTTTGGACTTTGAGAGACTGCTCCAGAGATCTTTGGGCTTAGGGGGGAAGGTCCTGGTCCACAACAGATGGACCCCAACATACCACATACATTTCTGTTTGAGTCCTGTACACTCTAAGTCTTTGTAAGAAAGGCATCCTCTGTTGAAGTCTGGAGCCGAGAGTTTTCACGAGGTCCTTCCATCTAAAGTGCGTCCAGAGAGGTTTGGGGAAGTAAAGACGGGGAGAGGTTTTACTCTGTGAAAGACTGACCTGGAAATATGTTTCTCTAAATAAACCTGTAAAGAATCTGAGTTCATTGTGTCATTAAAGGTTCAGAGAATTAGAAGAAATCTCAGCGGACAAAGCCGAGAAAAACCTAGGCGAACTCCCACAAACCATTGTGTTTGAACTCAGCTCATTGCCACAAATGCAAGTAGCTACTCCACCATTTAAAGAGAAAACCATCCAGAAACCAGATCCAGAGATGCCTCCTTCTGTTACCTGAGCTCATTTAAGACGGACTGAAGCGGAAAACTGTCCTGTGGTCTGACGGGTCACGGTCTGAATTTCTGTTTGGAAATCATGGACATCATCAGTGCAGTGTTGATGGTGTTGGAGTAACATAAGCTGCCTCCTCACTCAAGTGGACGACGTCTTGCTTATTTCAGCAGGACGATGCCAAACTACCTTCTCCAGGTTTTCCAGCAGCCACAGCGTCATGGGATGGTGCGTAAATAACAAGCCACTTTCAAAGAACGAGCAACAAGGTCGCACGGTAACCTACGTAACCTAAATAAAGACAAAAATGAAAGTTGTGTAGTTTTTGATTCACACGGGAACCGAACGCTCCTGGATCAGGGACCAACTTACTATCTACTGGACCTCCCTCCACCACCACCTCAGAGTTGGACTTTCATGGCTATTTCTATCTCCCACATGCTGATTTCACCCGTGACAGTGGGCGAATGAACGCCACATGACTTCAGAGTGTTATTCATACGCCTTTTGCTGATACTAGGCTGGGCTCCGAAGGAAGAGTCCGGGTGCTGAACTGACCCATCTCCAGTCTCGACTTGTCAACCAGTGAAAATGTAAAGGAGACCCTGAAGTGTAGAGCAGCCGAAATCCTTCATCGAGCAGGAACAGGAGAACATTCCAGTTTCCGGACTCCAGCAGTCGGTCTCCTTAAATCCTGGACCCTCACACGACCGTGTCCAAACTGAAAGATTTCTCAGGTTTAACATCTGATAAGTGTCTTTGTGCTATTTTAAGTTAATTATGGGGTTTACATGTTTTACGCATCACTGTTACGGCCCCTCCCCCTTCCTGCGTCCTTCTCCTGCAGGAAGCTGCCGGCAGGGAGGCTGATTGGCCGCCGATCACCTGTGCAGCTTTACCTTCACAGCTTGTTTAGCCAGGACTGATCAGTCTTTTATTCTCTCTCCTTCTGGGTCGGCGTCTGACCGGGTTTGTCCTGACAACACATTCGCTGCTGACACAACTGACAGTCATACTTGGCCACGCCACGTGTTTTTGATGATTATTTGACTTTTATCATAAATCATATCTTTAGCCTGCAAACCTGCTGTGTCTCACCTCCTTTGTGTCACGGCTAAGAGGCTTGTGACAAGTGGGGGCTCGTCCAGGATCCTCGCTTCAGGTGCGAGGGGCTGTGCAATTTGTTTGTTAGGTTGACCGATATATTCTGTGTCATTTCAGGATCCCTAACTTTTTGCTAGGTTGACAGATATATAGTGTGAAATTTTTGGACCCCTATCTTCTGTGCATTGGTCCAGTGGTTTGTGGACTGGATGTGAGGGGTGTAGATTGGCTTGTTTTGTGTAGCTTCTAGCTTTTTTGGTATTTGTTTGTCAGGTAAAGTAAGTTTCTGGTTTGGTCAGGTCAGTTGATGCTCCTCAGTGGAGGGGTGCATAGTCCTCTTGTCAGTGGCTTAGCTGGCTGAATTTGTTTTGTTGGACCTTGGCTGGGTTTTGTAGAGTGAGCAGGAGGACTTTCCCCTGTTAGGCTTAACAGCGATGTCCCTTAGGGAATTCGTGGTGTGGTGGTTTAGGTGGCGGTGAACATGGGTAGAGCTTAGCTCAGGAGCACCTCCATGGCTGTTGCCTTTTTTCACCCCCACTGGTTTCGAGTGCATAAGTAAGCCCCCCACAACTAGCTGCACAAAGACTAGGGGAGATTGTAGATAGGACATATAAGGACAGTGTGAAAATGTTGTGAAACTTGTTTGTTCTAACCCACAAGTGTTATTTCGATTGCCAATAGGGATGTTCCACATAAACCTGATACGGACCCCAGGCCTTTGAGGTCACAGATAAGTGAAGCTGCTCCACAAAAGTGTGGTACTGGAGGGCGTAGGCCATCATTTCATTCTTACACCTGCCGATATTGTCAGGCCAAAGGCCATTGGAAGAATGAGGGCCCCATGTTGGAAGCAGAGACGGTCTACAGTTTAGACATCAGCCATATTAATGCCACCTGTTTTTCCCATGATCCCCTACTCTCTTCTGTTTCCCTGTTCTTCTTCCTCTCCTACGTGTAAGTGATGCAGCTCGAACGGGAAAGTAAGGCAGATGGTTAATGTTTTGACAGATAACAGACCAGTTTGATCATATTGGAATCTGAATTATGACTTTTTGTAAACTGTATTGCTGACTGTTCTTTGCCAAATTCAAGGTTCTGACATTTTGGTTTTATTTACACAGCCAGCCGACTTCTCTGGAAACAGGGAGGTAAACTGAGCGTAAAGCTAAACTTATAAATTCTACACATTGTGGCTCTGTGCAAGAGCTTTTAAAGAGACACTGAACATTTCCATCCTAACAAGAGTTTTTCATTAAAATGATGTATTTTTCTTAAAACTACCTGCTAAGGGTAAAACTGAATTAGAAATAAGAATCTTGCTACACAGGCTGAAAGCAGCCAGACAGTGACACTTTGTTTTTACCACAGTTTTTTGAGTATTGAGTGTTAAAAATAAAAGCAGTGATCTTCCTGACAGCTGAAACGTCCTCTGGTGCTGAGACAAAAAGTTTCTTTGTTTCTTTATTTTTTACAAACACAAAAATGTTTGAATGAAAAGATTTATTGTGTAAAGCCCAACACAGATATGAACAGCACATTCAGTTTCAATGTTACATAACTCAAACATTACAGGAAGAGGAAACTAGAAGATAAAAAACAATTACAGGAAGCTGAAAGTAAAATCCAAACACCTGACTCAGTTTCAAAGTGAAGCAGTTCACCTGAGGTTACAAAGTTCAATCATTTTAACATGTAAACAAAATCCTTCATACTGGCAGCAGGCTCCAGGTCCTGGTTTTAATCCCGACAGTAATCTGCCAGCTCATTAAGTTTAAAGCGAAGCTGCTGAGAGCGGATCAGCGCGCAGAGTGAAGCTGCTGAATAAAGTCTAAAAGTTATTTTAAATGAGTTTTATTGTGTCAATTTAAATCAGTTCGATTTTATTTTGAAGGTCACGTCGAACCGCTCTCCACAGCAGGAACAGAATCCTCTTTATAACGATCTGATTGGCCGAGACGTTGTCACATCTCTAAACATGTTGATTCTCACAAACCAGCAACCAGCATTCAACCCCCGTCCAGTGAAAACCATGTATCTCCAAAAGTGAACTTGTTCCCCTGTGAGCTGATGATTCTTCTTTTAAAATGAACCATTTTAAAACCCTCTGGAAAACCTGAAGACAGACGTCAGCACCAACACTGCAAATGGCTGTTTGTAGCTTGTGGAAACTGAACTGGAAAATTGGAGATACATGGTTGTCACAGGACAACGTCTGTACCCATCAAGCTGCAGTTTTCCCTGTTGAGTCAACTGTTCGTCTTCTGGTTCAGGTTCAGGAAAGATAAGGGGTCTTTATGGGTCAATGACAGACTTGGAGCACAAGACTGGACTTCTTGACCTTTTCAGGCTTGAACCCAAAGCCCAGTCTTTCCTGAAAGGATTTTAGTTTCTCAGGCTGACACCAGGTGGGACTCAGGTGAACTGGGTCTCTGCTGACGAACCATCCACCCTGACCTCAGACCTTTGGCTCATGCACATTAGGGAAACCTTCTGAACGGTAAAATAATAATAAAGCTAATCCTGACAGCAGACGGGTTTCCTTCAGATCCAGGAGGCATGTGGGCATCATTTCTAGGACAGAGACACTCAGAAAGCAAAGCGACGTTCGGTCAGTTTGTCTCTGAGCTGTGAGCAGACGGACGTTTCCTTCTCAGATTGTTTGGTTTCAACAGTTTTTTTAAGTCCAGAAGAGGTTAAAAAGTAAAAATGTAAGAATTGTTGCAGATTTAAACTCTCAGATTTACAACACATGATTACAAAATGATTTACAGGCTCGGGTCAGGTTTGGATTTTGAGAGACCAGCAAGTCCCAAGCTCAGCTCCAGAGATCTTTGGGCTCAGGGGGCAAGTTCCTGGTCCACAACAGACCGACGAGCCCGCCGGGCGTCCTCACATGGTGAAAGACGAACCGTTGTCGCTGGATCCGTCCACCGAGCGGCGAGTGGACACGTAGATCTCGGAGGTGACCCTGGAGAAGCGGCGTGGGGCGATGTACCTCTTCCCCAGACACCACAGGTCCTGGACGATCCTCCTGAAGTGGTTCCTGAACTTCACCCCGACGAAGGCGTACAGCACCGGGTTCAGGCAGCAGTGCAGGTAGGCTATGGTCTGTGTCACCGTCTTGGTAGTGAGCACGACGTCCAACGATTCGCACGACTGCTCACCGAACATGTTGACTGTGTCGAACAGCAGCGCGACATTGTAGGGCAGGTGGCATATGATGAACACCGCCACCACGGCCAGCACCACCCGCACCGCCTTGTGCCGCTGGAAGTTTCTGGCTTTCATCAGGGTGAAGATGACGCTGGTGTAGCAGAAGACCATGATGACCAGCGGCAGGAAGAAGCCCACTGCCAGCTGGGTGCTGGGGACCGCCACCTTGGTCTTCCAGGCCGTAGAGTTGTCCGAAAACTGAAACTCACAGACGAAATGATGAGGCCTGGAGGTCTGGTTAAACCTGGAGTCATCCATAAAGGCGTCCTGGGTGTGGGAAGGCTCGTACCTCCTGTAGAAGTAGAATGTGGGGAAGGACAGCAGGAAGGCGGAGGCCCAGACGATAGCGCAGATGACGCGGCTGTACGGCAGCGAGCGCAGTCTGAAACTGCGGCGTGCCTGGACGATGGCAATGTAGCGGTCAGTGCTTATGCAGGCGAGCAGCAGCATGCCGCTGTACAGGTTTACGCTGTAGGAACCGCGCAGCAGCTTGCAGGCCACGTCCCCCATCCGCCAATTCGACAGCTCGTTATAGACGATGAGAGGCAGCGACACCACGAACAGCAGGTCTGCGATGGCGACGTTGAGCAGGTAGACGTCGGTCATGGACTTGGCCCTCTTGTAGCAAGGCGTAGGTGACGATCACCAGGCTGTTCCCCACGAAGCCCAGGATGCAGATGATGGAGTGGATGTACGGGCCGACCACTTGCTCCACGCTGTGGTTGTTCTTGTGAGAGCAGGGGCCAATCAAATCGTAGTTGCAATAATCGTAAGTGTCATTAGGGTAATTTGATTGGTTGCACAGTTTCTCGTCAAAGTAGTCGTCCATCTTCTTCTTCTTCTTCTGCTGTAAACAAACAAAACAAAAGATTAAACTGAGAATTTCTGATGAATTCACTCTGAAGTTTTATATGAACGTTTGTAAAATCAAGCAAAAGATTTTGGTGTTCAGGGATAAAAAGTGAAAACAAAGACGCTCCACATAAAATTAGCGGGATATTTACTGAAGATCGGCAGCCATAACTGTAACTCCCTGTGGAACCCTGAGCCGTCCGTAACCTGGTTTTTGAACGAATGAATCGATTAGTAACGTGCTGATCAGTGAGCCTTAGAGGCGCTGATGGGTGGAATCTGTTACCTTTGGACAGAGCTAGCCGTTTCCCCTCGGTTCCAGTCGTTATGCTAAGCTAACCAGCTGTAGTTTCGCATTTACCTCTCAGCAAGAAGGAGCAGAGGATTTCACTAAATGTCACACTGTACATTTAGAAACTGAGTCAAACACTGACGCTAACTGTTGAACCTGGACAGAAGTAAAGCTCTCGGCGAACTCCAGAACAACTGGAGTCCCGATGCTGTAGAGATTTGCAGTTAAAACCTCTGAGGAATTCAGCGGGGAATGCGGAGATGGGACTATCTGATCATGAGTTTACAGCTTGTTGAACCAGTTTACAGCAAGAACGTGTTCAGGAATGCCTACGTCACATCTCCACCTGGCAGCTGCTCAGTGCAACCACAGGCCGACCTGCCGACCCGCGAGCTGCTCCGGCTGCATGGCTTGTTGGGTTCAGTGGTGGTCACAACCTCCCTACCCAGGTTTATCCTGCTGGGCCCGGAGGGTTGAACCCTGTCTAACCTTTATCTTATGCCTCATTTCTAACCCTGTGTCAGTTGTTGTTTTTATTTTACTCAGAGGCTGAATCACGAGGAGCTTTTGTGTCGAGTTAAACTCGACTATAAGCAACTTGACAGAACTGGAACCTTTGATGGAGGAAGCTACAACATGAACTGTCTCCATCTGCTTTCTATAAATTGCTCCACAGACAGAAGCCCATTGAACAAATGCATCTTTTAAAATTAACATTTTGTCTGTAAGCAAATGAGGTAGCTGTCAGTCAGCCACAGTAACTCGCTGTCTGTTGGCCGTGTTTTAAATTTATTCTCTCCATATTGTTAATGCTGATACTATTGGATGTAACAATCATTTTTTGTCTTTGTTGGGGAGCTGAGAGTCTTCGAGCTCAGCGTCAGAGCCCATACTTGTGGACCAATAAAGTAGCCTGTTACACTGGGTTGAATTCCAATTAAGAACCAATTAGGCCTTGGCCAATGAGAGAAGGACTTGCTGAGATCAGCTGCCTCGTTGGAGGGATAGATTTTATCTATTTAACAGACTTTCTGTGGATGGAGACCCTGAGACCGTAAGTCCTGACCAATAAATCTGTGTAGAGGTTTGTTGTTTCTGTTTAGTGTGGTGAAGGAGCTTCATGTTGGTGGAATAGTGTTAAAGTGGTTTGTAATTGGTATAATAATTAATGCTGTGTATCAATAAAGGTGCATCTTATCTCATCCCTGCTTTTTATTACGTTGCCTGCAGATCAGTCCACACAATGATCTGAATTAAGACCCTGTCTACACGAACACGGGTATTTTCTAAACCGTGACTTTTGTCTATGCGGTTTGGCCGTTCGTCCACACGGAAACGCAGTAACAGGCCGAACATTTTTGAAAACTCCTGCCAGGGTGAAGATTTTAAGAAACTCCTGCCAGTGTTGTTGTGTAGACAGTAAACTCTGAGTTTTTGCCTTGCGACGTCAGAGTGTCCGCCGTTATCTGCTGTGCTGATGTCAGATTGTGCGCCACTGCCTGCTTTGTTTAAGATTTTATTAGGCTCCCATTGGCCAACGTGGGTTGACGGTTAGGGTCATGGCTGCCTGGTGGGTAGGGAGGCTCCTGACTGTGCTTGATAGCATGTTTTTGCATTTTCCTGTAGACAGAGATTTTTTTTTAAATGTTTATACCTGTGTCGGCGAGGACTAGGCTTCAGCCTACTGCAGAGCGGCGTGCGTTATGTGCACCACCTGAGCACAACTTCTTCTTCTTCTTCAGTTTTTATCAGACTGCCTGCCTCCACCTGGAGCTGCTTTATTAAACACCTGCTCCATCACAGAGACGATGATCACCGTCAGCTCAGTTTGTATCATAATTACTGCACTTTTTAAAATAAATGAGTTTAATGTGAAAGTAAAGAAGAACGTGTGAAGCGTGTGATTGATGCTGAAGGAGAGTGTTCGATCAGACTGTGCATCTTTCAAACAACATCAGACGTCTGTAAAGTCTAAAGTGTCTTTAACGCTCTTAACTCTAACTGTACTTTTGTTACTCTGCTGTCACACAGCTTCTCATTTCAGCACCCTGTGACTTTAGTTTGACTGATTCTGGATCTTCTGCCTGCTGAAATATCCTTTGAGATGTTTATCAGAACACAGAAATTAACATTTTCACTCTGACTTTTATTCGTCTGATGTAAAAACCAGAATAAACTACACGCAATATTTAAATGGTACGAAAGCAGCAGAAATGTCAGAGCTGGTAAGAAGTGATGAAAATGTTCCAGTTGTGGCTGCCTGAGGTGGTGAACGTGTGAATGTTTGTTCTCAGGTGTCTGAACGCTCAGAGGAAGTTTGCAGAAAAGAGGTCAGTTCAGTCAGAAACGCTGAGTGACCCAGTTCATGTGGTTTTTTCTGTTCTCTGAGGTTTCGATTAAAATGTGACTCCTTCAGATCAGGCAGAGGCTCACAGCTCTGCTGAAGACGGCAGCTCTGTTTTAGGGACATTTTCATGATTTCAGATCAGTGGAGGAAGAACGGGGAGGCAACACGCAAAGGTAACAAGGTCAGACGCACAACACCTGTAGATTTTTATAAACGCAGCATGTCTCATACAGATCGATGCTAAGAGCGCTGAACACATTTCAGGGCCAGACGATGGAAGTGTTAGTGGTTCAGCTTTGGAAATGAAGCTCAGATCTCTGCTATCAGAAAATCCTGTGGTTGGTTCGTTTGCTTTCACCAGCGAACCGAACCAGAGTCCGTTTGAAAGCGTACCGAGACCACCTCTTCAAGGAGGACTCGGTACTGACCCCGATCCTACAGTCAGACCCCGACCCTACAGTCAGACCCTACAGTCAGACCCTGAACGCGTCACGTTGACTGTAAACACTCGGCTGCAGTAAATAAGAACGTAAACAAGAACATAGATGAATTATTAACTAGCTGCTGCATCAGGACTGCTGGGTCTGATCAGTCATCAGATCTGGAATCTGGCACAGTGCCAGACCACACCGGGGTGTGCTGACCAGTCATAAAGCTGCACAGACCCAGTTAAGTGCCCCCCCACCCCCCTAAAACACAGTCTGGAGGTGGACTGGTTCTAGTGGGACTGAGAATGACCTGAGAGCAGACTTGTGGACTTTGGACTGCACGGACTCACACGAGGGCGTTCATCTGCGTTACATAGTGACGCGGCGTGCGTGATGGAGCAGAGGATAAGACTCACGCCTTTGGATGACAGCGTGAGCTAGATGAGTGAATGTAAATGCGTGCGGTCTCTGCGGCGTGCAGGCTGTGCAGCGCTCTTTGCTCTGCAGCCTGTGTGTGTTTGTGGCTGCAGCCGCTGTGACGTCACATAGTTCTTATGTGTCTGTGTGGCTTTATGTGTTAAAGCTTCCTTCTTTCTGTAGCATCGCATCGCTTGTTGACCCGCCAGAGTCCAGAACTCTTAACTGTAGTTGGTCATTGGTTTAACTGTTCCAACCCTCAGCTGAATGTGGTGTGAGGCTGCTTTAATGATCCTCATAATCAGGCCTGTATAATGTTTTCTTTGCACCCCCCTGTCCTGGTCTCGCCCCCCTTACGAACTTGAACCTGCTTGTCAACACTCAGGAACTTTGTACACATGAAGCTCTGAGCTTAAAGTCCGATGGCAGAAATAAACCCTGTTCAGCTGAGTCGCTCTTCTGTCAGATGGCAGATAAGAAACTAGTTTTATTAGAAGCGGCGAGTTCCTCAAATGCCTCGTGTTCCCGCTCTCCACTTCTGCTTGTCTGACACGATGCAAACATAAAGCTGCCGCTCAGTTTGTCCTCTCTGACTTCCCGTATTTCAAATGTCACCTGGAGACACATAAACAGGCTGAAACACTAAAGCAGCGCTCGCTTTATCACTAACACTGACATCATTCACCTGTCACCTGTGCAGGTGTGTTTAAGGGCGTCCTGAAAGCCTCAGCTGATGGCGGCCTCAGGCCGGAGGTGCTGTGGTTTATATCAAGTCCTTTCCTGCACTGGGTATCGTTCTGTCAACAGGTTACAGCAGGAGGTGAGTGTTCAGTGGACTGTACTCGCATATCTCCTGATGTCTTCAGGTCACGCTGACCAATCAGAGAGTCCCGTCCTGTCACGCATGTCAGGGTTCAGAGACACTTCTAGTTTCTGCTCATTTTATTTAACACATTTTTAACATCTGTTCTTTGTGTATTTCAGGCTGCTCAGGTCCTTTCAGGCTCTGAGGTCTCTCTGGCCGTCTGACAGCTGCAGTCTGTGAAGCAGCTCGTCAGCCGACAGGCTGAAGCCACGTCTGGTATGAACTCAGCTGCAGGAATGTTTTCTAACGATTCCTTCATGTTCCAGGTTTGCTCAGGTGTGTGATGTGGTTAATAAATCCACTTCAGTGACACAGACTCTGATTTCACTGTGTCAGACTGACAGGAGCTCATTTTGTTTTAAAGTTACCTTTTTCAAATCCGTTCTGCAGACGCTCAGAGACGGAAAAGTGATCCTGAACGAGGTATTTTATCTTCTTAATAATAATAATAATAATAATAATAACACATTTAATTTGGGGGGCAGTTTGCAAACAGTGCAAGTTAGAATAAGAGGACAAACTAAAATACACAGGTCAGAAAGATTAAAGAATAAAGTTGCACACGTATAAACTGAACACGGCTGAGTTTAAAAATAACAAGGCTGCAGAACTTATACCTTGGTGCAGTGTTTGTGAACAAGTAGCAGCTCTGTTTAATGATAAATTAATAATAATAATCTGTGAAACTTTCTGCTGCCTGCAGCAGCTTCAGTCCCTCTGATATTAACCTCTGCTCCGTCTGTCGCCTCACGTGAAGCACTTTGAATATTTTAGCACTTATTTCTGTGGTTTAAACTGAATACATCATCTTTCTTTAAACTTCACATCCTGTTAGAGATAAAAAGACTAAACGCAGCTAGATGTTATCAGGCAGACAGATAACATCTTCTCACGTTTCCCCACAGTCAAAAAGCTGAGCTAGATGAGCTGGAGCTCAGTGAAGAGCTGCATCATCTCAGCAGACAGACAGCAGAAGTGACGGACGTCTGACAGAAAGACAGAAAGACAGAAAGAAAAAGAAAAGGAATAAAAAGCAGAACTCACGTCTCAGAGCCGGTTTCCCTCGTCGCTCGGCCAGGTGATGAAGGTGATGATGGAGGTGATGGTGCTGCGGCTGCTCGCTGAACACTGCTGATAAAGGGAAACGTGTGTCTTCCTCTTTCATCTCTCTCTCTCTCTCTCTGTTTCAGCACAGCTCGCTTTGCCACCTCTCTTTGGTGTTAAAGGTTTCCTCAGAAACGGCTCACTAAGGTTAAAGTTTAAACCCCTCAGCAGCGAGAAGGCCGGGTGACCTCAGAGCTTTAATAAAGGGCACACGTACGTACGCCGGAGGAAGATGTGACAGCTTTGTGTTTGAAGCTGAAACAGTATTATGAAGTCTGACATAACGCTGCTAACAGGAACCGCTGTCAGCTGATTCAGCTGCTTTCAATGCTAATTTCACAAACATGTAAATAAACAAGTGAAATTCCTTTTTCAGTCCTTCTGCATTTTCATTTCACAGCTTCTTAGTGGTTGAAATATAAATACGTATAAACTGTGTTTGGTCTTTTCATTGGCTCAAAGTGACCACATGAAGCTGAATCAGCTTCCTGAACACGTCGTCTGTCAGACCAGAGCAAACACAATAAACACATTTAGGTCTTTAACTGAAGCCTGTCTCTCCTAAAGTCACTGCCAGCACCACATACAGCCTCATCTGCATATTTAAACACAACATTACAGAGAGTTAACAGGGGAAGTTTGACGCTGATGTCTGTTGGTTACTTTTTTAATCCTGTTCACCTGCAGCGTGTTGAAAATGTGAGGAACCGGATCATCCTCATCTTTAAAAACGACTTCAGCAGCTGTGACACCAAACTGTCCAGATTTAAGGTTCGTTCACAGCCTGAATTATAGAACATATAGAGAAATCCAGAATGAGTCTGTGTCAACACAATAAAACATCATTCTGAACCTGATTTCATTCACCTTTCATTAGAAACGGCCTCATTTGCATATTTAAACATGAAATGTCAGAAAAAGTGTAAATAAAAATTAATATATTTAATATTAATAAATAGTAATATGAAATTATTATTTATTTAATATTTAATATATTATTATATTATTTTTTATATTTAAACATACAATTTCAAAAAAACAATATTAAACTACTTTATATTTTTAATAAGAGTCAAAACTGAAAATCTTTTTTATTGATTAACCTGCACAGAAAACAGGCAGAGGGACAGTTTTTTATATTGTAATTTATATTTTAGATTGGGGGGGGGGTTCACTTGGCCAAAAATGTTCTCACAATAAAAAAATGTCGATAATTATCACGATAAAAGTCAAATCTTTATTTCTTTCAGGTTTAAAGGCTGATTTTTGCTCCTGACTTTGAAACTTTTCTTTCTGCTCAGAACAAACACTTGATGCCAAACAGTGGATCACTTCACAAATCTGAGGCAGAACATTCACAACTATTGTGAGAAAATCTCTTTTCAACAAACATGCAGGAGGAAAATGAAGTCAAATCTGTTTTCAGTCCCTTTTCCTCAACAAAATAAAGATCTTAGTAGAAACATTAAGTGCTGATTCGTTCCTGATTTCTTGCGTTAGGCAGGAGGAGAGTGGAGGTGAAGCGGACATGTAGCCCCCACTTTTTGAAAGCATTTGTTAAAAATGTTCTGAAAAATAGCTCGAACCAAAAAAAAAAGCTTTGAGAAGCTTTGAGGTTTATTTGCACAGAAGAAACCTCTGTGTTGTCCACAAAGTAACTTCAGCTAAAAACAAATTACTGCATTGTGTTCTGTTATATTTGGATATTCTGTCAGCTGCCACCTGAATTTTGTGCTTCCCTGGTGCAGAATACAGGAAACTGTGTTTAAAGCTCGTGACCCCCCGTCATAGATTTCATCGCCTACATTTGTTTTTCTGAATAGTAGGCCTATTAAAATATCTTCTTGTCTTGTTGTCATGGCCCCAGTCTTGTGCAGTGTTGCGTATCGTGGGCTAAAGGTTTCTTCACACTGATCTGAGCCCTTAAACGGATCGATGGTGTGTTGGTGAGGGGGGTCCGGCTGATTCTGGGGGCCGCCTGAGCCTAAAATGCCAGGGCCGATATTTTAGAAACTTTTAACCGGAGGTGTAAAACATTGCTGGGGTGTCCAGGGAGGCTGCTAAGTGGTTTCTGGGGCCTTACGAGTGAGTAATTAGCTGCTGGAGGAGGTCAGGACCAAACTGCTGTTTTAAAACGACGACGTGTACTTAAGTCACTGCTGATCACTTCCTGTCGCTCACTCTGGCACCTGCACACACCTGGACTCCCCACTAGGCTGCCTCCGGTCTGACGCTTCATGTCGCTGGATCAAAAATCCTCCAACACTAAAAACAGAGTGACACTTCACATCATCAGAGCCAGCGGTCCAATAACTCTGCAGGAAACAGCCGCTCAAAACAAACACATTTATTGGCTGGTTGAAACTGTACAGACTTAAATATGGACGATACAAAGAGGTGCATGATGGGAGCCGTGGTGGGTGATGGGACGGTCAGGCCACCTCCTCCATGTAGTCGGCGCCATGACTCTGACTGAGCTGGGAGACACTCAGGTCCTGGGTGGTGTCGTCAAACTGCACAACAGGACAGACGGGATTTAAAGGTCTGAAACATCACGATTTATAATAGTGCTTATAGACCATGATGCACTGCTGCAGATTCAACCACCCAACAGGAGTTAAAACATCTGCAGCAGTAAAACGCAGCACACACATTAATGCTGCAGGAACATCAGAGAAACTCTGACAGGAACGTTTTACTGCAACATGAGCACTTTGGCCTTAGTTTGGATTAGAAAGCAGGACTTTTACCTGACTGGGAGTAAAATAAGAACCGTGCAGCTCTTCCACACTTTCAAACGTTTTCAGCTGAATGGATCAAACTCTGATAGTGAATCACAGTGACCTGTAGCTGCTGGAGAGGCACTGCGACCATACAGTCCCGTTTATTATTACTCTAATTATAACAAACAGCCCGGCCGTGGCGTGGCGACACGGTGAAACCTGAAGCAGGGCTCACCTTGTCGCTGTTGTCGGGTCCCTCGATGGAAACCTCCTCGATCTCCTCCCCGATGCTGAGCTCGCTCTTGGAGAGATCTGACCGATGGCTGGAGAGGAGAATTAAATTAAACCGACTTCCACCTGCGTTTCAGTTCATGCCTATAAACACAGCCTGCAGGAAGCTTTCTGTCACGGTTAGTTTCCACAATACAATACAGAGTGAAGAAGCCTTCCTCTCTGAACAGGAACCACGTTCATTCAGTCTATTAATGTTTGATTATTGAAGTCAGCTCTTTGAACAAGTGAACAAAACATCAGGTGAGCCCCGTGACCTAATGAGCTGGCTAACATCTCGCTAACTGACAGGAAGCTACGTCAAGTTGACAGTATATCTTCTCCTAACTCACTTTAAAAACTTACTTTTATCATAAGGTGTTCTTATAATCGTATTTAACTGTTGAACAATGGCTCAGTAACACACCACAGCCAGGGGACTGTAAGGTTACTGAGACTGTAAGGTTCATGCTTTTTAGAGCGTTGGGATCTCAACCTACTTGACACCTTGTATTTGAATTTGTGTATTTATATATAAGCTGTGTATTTATATTTTGTCCTTTCTTCTAAAGTCTTCATCTGAATTAATATATTGCTTTTACTTTTGTTAAACATTTTGTAATTGCTGATTTTGACAAGCTGTCTATAAATAAAATATTACTATTATAAACAAAGCTGTGTGAGGCTGATGTCCTCGTGTCTGCTGGGAGTAAACCAGCTCTCTCGTTCATACTCAGACAGAGGAGCTTCAGTAAAACTGGATGTTAGCAACACAGCTAATAAGCTGCGACAGCCTCCTCCGTGTTCAGAGATCAGCTCCGTGAAGCTAAATTTGTGGGTAAAAGTTCATCATCAAAGCTGAACTGTAATGCGGATGAATCCACCAATCAGTGATTTCTTTGGAGTGACTTGGTTTGCTGTGATTGAACGTCATGAGTTTGACCAAAAAGACCCGATACTGAATGTAGCTTTGAGGAACTGAAGTGTAAAAAAGCCAAAGAGATCCATCGTCAGTCTCACCTGTTGAAGTCGTCGTCATATTCAACGTCGTCATCTGTAAAGCAGAGTTTTAGAGGTTTAATTAGTGAAACAGAAACAGGTCGTTCTCACAGTTGAGCTGCAGAGCGTCTGTAACGAGCATTTTCACCTCTCACCACACGAAACCAACAGAACTAAAACTAAAGAGAGCCGATACAGAATCTGACTGTTTGCAGATGATGCTCTCATTTATCACTGAAAGAAAAAAGTAAGTTAGAGGAAAGTGGAAAGTCGTGGTTGAGGTTTAGGTAAGTTCTTGCTTTCACACATTCGGTTAGTTTTGGTTTGGTTTCACGCTGCAATTTATACAAGCACTAAAGAACTTGACAGACTCCGGCCCTGTCGTCAACATCTCTATGGGCAGCGTCTCCTTAAACTTGACACGGATTGGTTTGTGAACGGAGGTACGTCTAACGTCAGTGTTGTCGGTTCAGCGGGTAGTTTTGATAAAACTCTTTGTCCTTGACAAGAATAAATTAACACATGCATGTTATGATTATGACACTACCTTATGATTCTACCTGCAGCAGCAGCTGTTCTTGAGCCTAGTTTAAATTCACCAAATGAACGTCCTCGTTGTGCGAACATTACAGTATCTCGCAAAGTGAGGACACCCCTCACATTTTATAAATATCTGATTATATCTATAAGAAATGACACTTATGAGATTTATAATTGCATAAATGTACAGCTACGTTGTTTTCTCTCGGGTGTTACCGGTTTCATCAGGAACTACCAGAACTTCCGGTAAATGGTCTGGAAGTCTGAACCATTAAAACATGCTAACCGAACCATGGTTCAGTTTGATCCGGACCTAGACTACCTCTTTGACGAAAATTCCAGGTGAGAAACTGTTTCACACCTGGAACCTGATCAAACTGAAAAGTCTGAAGCCCTTTGAGACCTTTTGCTACGTTTGCACCTCCCGTCCAGACTAAAACGACGAAAATGAAGACCTAAAACGGAGAAGTTTGAAAACGCAGCCGACCCCGTTTTGCGTTTCGAAACTTCGGAGAGCGTTTAAGTGAAGACGGGCAAAAATGGAGGACTTTAGAAACAATGACGCAGACGCCCACGTTTGGGTCTCTGATTGGCTCTTATCAGTCATGCAAAGCAGAAACACGACGCTGCTGACAGAGTTTTTGATTTTGTGTTTTTATTCAAATATTCTGTACCGTGATAAAAACCCTTCCAGCCTACACCTGTACTGTGCATGTCGCCGTTTACTTTGTGACGACTCCCAGTCTGTTTTCTGCCGCCACCGCCGCTTTTAACTCCCGTGTTACATTCAGTAACAGTCCCAGCTCGTTATTGGTCCATGCAAAATAAAATCTGGTTCGGTTCTTCGTCTGCATTTCTTTAAAGAACCATCTGCTTCATGTTTACAGCGGCATGCGCTTGTCCAGTGTACGTGATCGGCCACTAGATGTGCGTTTTCAGTCATTTTAATGTGGACGGAGATCAACTCTGACACGCAGCTCAAACGCTGCTGTGGACGGAGATCGGATTCATTTTAATTCTCTGTTTCTAAACTCAAAACTCAAATGGCGTAATGTGGGCGGGGCCTGAAAGTTCTTTTACAGAAGTGACTCTGAGATGATGCTTCTTGTTTCAGACCAGTCACACATTTAGCTTGACAGCGCTGGGTATCATTACATCATCAGCTCCTATTCTTTGATTTGATACTGGGTCCTTGCAGAACTTTTCCTGCTTTATGTTGTATTTTAACATTTTACACACTAAATAAAAGGCTTTCCTCTCTGTAGGGATGTACTGTCAGGATTCTGAGGATCCCGGCTGGTACCGACCCGACCGGTCGATACCATGAAGCACTGGACAGTGCGAAGCACAGAGCAGCAACACAGGGACCAACAGGCAGAGGGTTATTCTTTTATAGCTGTGATGTTTGAATCCTACCGAAATGCAGAGATCCAGTTTTATCATTCAGGGCCCTCGAGTCTCTGGACCCCCTTTCTCTGGAGCCGGACGCTGCTGCAGGAAGAAAAACCACGTTGGTTAAACACGAGCTCTCCAAGGGGGCGCTACAAAAAGCCCCAGATGTTCGGTTTGAACTGACCGTTCCTGCTGTGGCTCTGCTCTGACATGCTGCTCCCTCCTCCTCCTGGTCTCTGAGCCTCTGACAGGGACCCTGCTGGAGCCCCTCTGGCCCCAGACGCCTCCACCTTCCTGGGACACGAATAGCACACAGTCAGCTGAGGATGGAGGAACTTTAATATCAACATAATGACTTAGATTTGCAGCTGAAGGACCTCAGAACCACCGCAGTCCAGTTCTACAGATTTACAGTCTACAGACTAATCCGCCTTTCTCCATTACGCTCATCACACTTACAGCCGGTTGGGGATTACTTTCTACAATATTCTTTCTGAAATGTTTAAATATGCAAATGAATGTAATGAAAGATGTGCTAATTTGCGTTTATGTAAAAAAACTGAAATCTTAATTCTAGATTAAGTCAGGTTCAAAATGATTATTTCATTTTGACACATCAGACTCAAATGTTATTGCTGAGGGGATTTTGGATTTCAGACAATTTTCAACCTGTTTTTGGGAATAAAATGTTCTATAATCTCTGTAAAACTTTCAGAATATATTCAGGAAGACAAAAGTTTGGTAAGAGCAACTGAAGTGGAGATTTCAGGCTCAGAGGACAAACGGCCTTTAAAGATTTGAAACATTTTTATTGAAAATCAATATTTACAGACTCAATATCAAATCAAGTCCTTAACAACACCAACGTTTTGTCTCGCCCTACAACAAGACGACTGTCAGGAATCTTGGTTTCTGAGCTGATTCCTGGATGTTTGTTCTGGACTGACATCAGAGATCCTGGTCCTTTGTACTTTGGTGCTGATGACGGACTACAACAACCCCCCCTTTACTGTCCCGCCCCCTTCTGAGGAGGCTCGTCGCTGTCTGCTGTGCAGTGCAGGTGGTTATCACGCTGTGTTACAAAGCAAAGCCAGAGTGAAGACTGAGAGAGAGGACACCTGTAGCTCACCTGAGCTCAGAGGTCAGGCTGGGTTCAGAGAGAGGATCCTCTCGATCGCCCTCTGAGTCAGCAGCCAGGACAGACAAGCTGAGGCCAGAGAGAGAGAGAGAGAGGCGGTGAAGAGACACACTCATGTTTGTCTCATCGCTGGTCTGATCCAGTCCTTTATAAACGAGCTGAACTCTGTGACTCCTCAGGTTCAGGACACTTCGGGTTGTTTGTGGATGTGACATCAGGAGCGAGGAGGAGCCCGGAGCTGCCTCGCCGGTTTCGTCTCAGCGACCCAGTTTGTCCCCCGATCACTAAAGTTTGACGGAGCGGCGGTGAAATGTGATCTGACTCGGTTACAGTCGACTCTCTGGGACTGCACGCTCGGTTTCCTCCACGGGGACATCGCTCGCTCTGACCGCCCAGCGCCGGGCGGCAGCTCCGGGTTCAGACTCCTGATGACATCACACGCGATAACAAACTGTGAGCAGTGTCAGCATGGATGAACACAGAGTTGGCGGTCTTCACACTGATGCATGCTGGGAGATCGACAGCAGCCACAACACCAACAGGTTTCTCTCTGGTCGGTACGGCGGTGGCGGCGGCGCTCGCATGGAGGCAGCAGTTTCTCTGAGACAGTGAGAAAGCTGACCTGGTTTCTGTTCCTTCCCTCCGGGCTTCGTCTGCTCTACTTTCATTTATTACACATTTATAGAGCTTCGGCCCCGCGGGCCCTTCCTTCAGATCAGATCTGTGCGACGCCACTCGTGTTCAGGTCCTGTCTGAGCTGTGTGAATCACACACGACGACAGTGTAAAGTAACTGTGTGAACTCTCGTCTCAACAGCACATCACTGTAATGCTAAGCTAATGTTTGCCGCCTGCTTGCTACAGTATCTCATGAAAGTGAGGCCACCCTCAGATTTTAAACTTTAAATATCTGATTATATGTTTTAATGTGACGACGCTGAAGAGACGACAGCTGCAGCGGTTTAGACGTTAGCGGCTGTGTGATGTGTTAGTTTGAGGGGACAGCAGCTTTACACTGTCAGTGACATACTGCAGCACTGTTTACTGAAACAGGACAAGATTTCATCAGATATTTAGGGCCGTCGTCGCTTTGTGAGATACTGATGGTTTCTCAGCTGACGTGTTTAAATCAGAGAAGAAGAGACACACTTTAGGAATCCTGAACACAGCTCTGTATGGCGAGCCCGTCACGCCACAGATGGCGGTTATCACACTAGTAAGCCAATCATCTGCTTTTACCAGCCGGCGGGAAACACATAAATCCATTCGTGTGGTTGGTCTGACGTAAGGGTCTTTTCCATTCGTTCAGAGAGAGACCTGATCTTGTTCGTCCCATTAGCCGCCCAGAGGCCTTTCCAAGATGGCTGCTGAGCGGCGATAAGGGCTTTGAATGGTCCTTTAAACTGACAGACATCGTGTGTGACTCAGGACACAGTTCAGACAGGATGTAAACATCAGTGGTCTCTCGCCGCAGACTACCGTTTTCTAAAGTAAGGTCCCATGTGTCTCCACCCGGAAGGGGCCGGGCTTAGGCTCTCTGTTATATTACACATTCATTAGTATTTTATCCTGTAGTAAAGGATTGATTTCTCCACTGTCTGAAGTGGGCGGGGCTCAGCTGGAAAAGTACAAATGAGGATTAAGCAACATTTAAATCAGCGGCTGAAGTCATCAGAGGTCATGAAATGAGTCCTGAGAGGCAGAAAACAGACTACCTGTCGCTTATTTAGTCATTTATTTCAGACCTGAAACCAGGTCGTTGGACGCTCTGACTGTCGGGGGCTGAAGGCCTCATGTGAACGCCGCCTCATGTGAACGCCGCCTCATGTGAACGCCGCCTCAGGTCACGTTCACACAGAGAAGCCCCAGATATACCTGCTTTTTAACAACACGTATTTATAAACCAGAGCCGGCGACGCAAACAGCCTGCGCACACCCGAATATCTTCCTGACAGCTTCTGAATTTGCACAACGTGAACAGACACAGCGACACTCAGGGAGGGTCTGATTTTATTGAGACCTCATAAAGATGTGTGTCCTTGCAGACCAGCTCCAGGATCTTCTCTTCAAAACTAATTGTTTGTGATTGTTGCAGCCTAACAAGCCTTTTCTAAAAGACTGAGATTAAAGCTGTGATGTTGTTCTTTAAGTGAAAATGACAAATGTCCGTGTGATATCTAAGGTTGAATCTTGCGTAGCGTTTATATCTGAAGACGTTCAGATGGCCGTAGTTAAAAGAAAGTATATCAGGGCCTTGAAGGTTCCCGTCCAGCTCCCCGTCTCTCGTCTCTGTGTGAACGAGGCCTCCGAACCTGACCGACCCGACTCGCATTCAAACAGCCGTCTGTTGGCGTGCTCACTCACTCGCTGAGGCTTCTGCCTCGCCTCATGGGGGACGAGACCGGCCCAGAGAGACCCTCCTCCCTCAGAGGGACAACACTGCAGGGCCAGGAGGTGGGGGGGCGCACAGGTGGAGGAAGAAGAGCAGGGAAGGTGGGACAGAGACACAGGAACAGGAAGTACAACAGAGAAAAAAGGACATTTAAGGCAAAGTAGGAGCAGCAGGACAGTGTGAGGATGGTGAGACAGGGACACCTGGACAGGTAAGACAGGCGGGCCGAGCTCCGCCGCTTTAACTACACAGTGACGGCTGAGGCTACATCCACACGACAACGAGCTCCGTTCACTACACTGAGCATGTGCGTGGAAACAGGAAGCAGGTTGTCTATTCCGCAGCTGAAGAAGAAAGTTCTGCTAGAGACGAAGGAAGAGCAGCGACAGCGAGGTGGAGCTGAGGAACACGGAGGACAGAGAGGCCGTGGCGGAAACAGACCAGGAGTCGACCACACGGCCGGTCCAAGTGCAGAAGTTTTATTTACACACAGCGAACCGCCAGGATTCAAAGTTCAATTTGAGACCTTTTTAAATCCACCTAGGATGAAATTTAACACCAACTTCACTGCCGTTTAACAGAAAATCTGTTTGAACTTTAAGCAAATGAAAATGATTATTTATGAAGTTACATGAATTTAATAAAACATTTTACTATAATACATTAACACACTCGCTTCTTGGTGTGTGTTTGTACTTTGAGTTAGTTTGATGTTTCCATTCACATAACAACAGCGGCGTAACGCCGACACACAGACCCGCCCTCGGCTCATTCACACCTGTCTCTCTGTCGTATCATTCACTGACCAGTAACCTTCAGCAGGTCGTCCAGCTCTGCTGTTCCATCAGCGTTCGCCATCGGTGTGACCGGCTCGCACGCCAGATCAGCTTGTTGTGCTAACCTCGGCGCCCTCAGGCTCGCTCGTATCTCTGGCTTTATGAATGTCAGACACTCTGAGTCGTCGAATCTAAAGCTTAGCAGCACGTCAGAGACGTTTTCTTTCCTGACTGATTCGTGCAGAGCTGGATGCCAGAGCTCTTTCATACTTTGGTAATGAAATTTAAGACTCTTAAGGTCTTATTTTTGGAATATGTAACTTAAAACCCTACCCTGTACACAGCACAGAATAGTTTATTAAAACTCTATCCAGGAGTTTCAAACCAAAAACACGGTCAGCGGCGTTTTCAAACTTCAACATTTTAGCTGTTGGGATTCGGTGTTTTAGTCTGAACGGGAGGCGGAAACGCAAGAGAAGGTCTCAGATTTAAAACGACGGCGTGGGAGCGTGGATGGAGCTTGAGGTCGAGGTGCAAGGTGCAACAACAGAAAGTAACACTCAGTTTGCCCCAGAAACAACAGACAGGAAGAAAAGTTCAAACTACACAGGAAGCTACATCAAGTCTTTTCATCTTGTTTGTTCTCCTGTTAGTCGTCTCGCGGCCTCTTAACCTCTCCACTGATTATGCAGCTGCCTCCTCATGTTTTAAAGAACCAAAAGGAAAGTGTGCACATGATTTATGGACACATTTCACTGCCTCTCGATGATTTTAGAGTCAAATAGAAATGTTATAAGTTAGAGTGTAAAGATAAGAGAATCTGCTGAGTCTCAGGTGATATGGTCCAAAGCTCAGGACAGAACTGCAGGAAGAGGACTTTGTGTTTGGGACGTTCAGCACAGACCAGAATAACTGGAGATCCAAACATCCTGCAGCTTCTTTGAGCTCAGGTACTTACTCTTTCTGACCGTCCGTCCTCTCTGGTGAGTCCTTCTCTCCAGTCAGAGGGCTGCGATTAACGAGGCAGCAGAGAAACACAGAGAACAGGACGTTTGTTGGAAAAAACAAATTCACGTTCCTTAAAAATCATCTACAGCGAATAAAAGCAGAAATAAAACAATATATTGAAGAAAATAATAACGGAACTGTAGATCCAACAATATTATGGGATGCCATGAAGGCAGTCATCAGAGGAAAGTTAATAGCTGAAACTGCGCATGATAAAAGACTTAAATTACAGACATACAGGGCAAATACAGAGAGACTTAGGGAATTAGAACAGGAATATCAGAAAACAAAAGACTCGAAGGTTTACCAAGAAACCAAGATAGTTAAAACCAAGATAAATGACATATTACTAGAAGAGACTGAAAAAAGGAATGCATTTCTGAAGCAGAATTATTACGAAGCAGGTCCAAGGGCAACTAAACTGTTAGCGAAACGGATACGCAAACAACAAACACTTAATGCGATATATAAAATTAGAAACCCACATACAGGTGAACTAACGGATAATCCAGAGGAAATAGAGGGTATCTTTCGAGATTATTATGAGGAACTGTATACACAACCAGAATTTGCACATGAGGAGGAAATGAAAACCTTTCTAAATGAATTAGATTTACCAACAATTGGCAAACTACAAAATGAGACACTGACAGCAACAATCACAATAGAGGAAGTGAAACAGGCAATAAATACATTAAAAAATAATAAGTCACCAGGCAGTGATGGATACCCGGCAGAATGGTATAAGATGTTTAGAGAAGAGTTAACGCCAATACTTACAGCTTCTTTCAATTGGACACTCGAAAATAACAAAATACCTCCATCATGGAGCGAAGCTATCATCTCAGTCATCTCAAAACAAGGAAAAGATAAGGAACACTGTGGCAATTACAGACCAATTTCACTGTTAAACGTGGACTATAAGATATACACAACCATTATTTCTAATAGATTAAATACCTTTGTAACAGAATTGATAGAGGAAGATCAAACAGGATTTATGAGAGGACGTCAAACACATGATAATATTAGAAGAGTTTTACATATAGTAGATCAAGCGCAACTGGGAAAACAAAGCACCATACTAGTAAGTGTAGACGTAGAAAAAAGCATTTGATTTAGTAAATTGGGAATTTTTATATAAAACATTAGAACGATTTGGATTCAATAATAAATCAATACAGAGTATAAAGACACTATATCACCACCCCACAGCGAGAATTAAAATAAACGGAAGCCTGACTGACAAACTCAACATACAAAGATCAACTAGACAGGGGTGCTGCCTATCACCGACACTGTTTGCCCTCTTTATAGAGCCTCTGGCGCAGGCAGTACGACAAGACGTAAAGTTAAGGGAGTTATGGTAAATGGAGAAGAACACAAAATAGGGCTTTTTGCAGACGATATAATAACTTTTCTTGAACAGCCGAATGAATCACTACCAGCACTGATGAATCTCTTTGGAAAGTATGGTTATCTTTCAGGATATAAAATTAATGTAACTAAAACACAAATTTTAACACTCAATTACATTCCTCTGAAAGAAATTCAGGAAACTTTTCCCATCAAATGGAATATGAAGGAAATTAAGTATCTAGGGGTTAACATCACTAAAGAGTTATCCACACTTTACAAAGCAAATTACGATAAAATAAGCCAAGAAATACAAAAAGATATAGATAGGTGGACTACTCTGCCCTTAGATCTGAATTCAAGAATTGAAACTATTAAAATGAATGTGCAAGCAAAACTCCTATACTTGTTCCAGTCATTACCAATAGAGGTTCCTCAAACACAATTTGCGACCTGGGATAAGATAATATCAAGATTCATTTGGGGCGGGAAAAACCTAGAGTTAAATATGAAACTCTTCAGCTACCGAAAAGACAAGGGAGGTATGGGTCTCCCAAAACTAAGGGAGTACTTTTATGCAGCTCAACTCAGACATGTAATATGCTGGTGCACACCAGAATACATAGCTAAGTGGAAAGATATGGAGAAAGAATTTGGAGGATACCCAATTCAAAGTGTTATTGGAGATGAAGATAGATATGAGAAAATCAAGAAATACATGGACCCAATAACAGTGTTTACACTGGAATTGTGGTTCAAAACATTAAAAAACACAAGATAAAGAAAGAAATGAAGGTGCTCAGGTGGATAGCATATGATAGTGAATTCAAACCAGCAATGTATGATAAAGGGTTCAAACAATGGATAAAAAAGGGGATCACGGGATGGTATACCCTTCTGAAAGATGGGGAGCTGGAGAGTTTTCAAAAAATGAAGGAGAAGTATAATTTAGATAAACATGAATTTTATAGGTACCTGCAATTGAGAGACTATTATAAGAAAGAAATCAGGTGGGATCCCTCTGTGGAAGTGAATGGGGTGATTAAAATTGTGATAAATTCATCCAGTGGAACAAAAATTAAAATAATCTCTACTCTATATCAAAAATTGATGATGAACAAACATTCAACTAAATATATAAAAGAAAAGTGGGAGTCAGAGTTTAACACGACAATTACAGATGAAGACTGGTTGGATATGTGGGAAACACATCAGACATCCACCAATTCCACGGATATGGAGGAATTCTCATGGAAAAATCTAATACGATTTTTCATCACGCCTAAAGTCCAGAATAGGTGCAAGGGCACAAACATGGGGTGTTGGAGGAACTGTGGATCAATGAATGCTGATCATTCTCACATATTCTGGAACTGTCCTATCATTGTCCAATTCTGGAAAAATGTTCATGTAACAGTGGAGAAGGTTCTGGGATATGATATCCCTATGAGTAGTGTGGTATTATATCTTTGCAATTTTAATAATATTAAAGTAAGGGCAAAAGACAGGTATCTGATTAAGATACTGTTAATAGCTAGCAAGAAAGCTATTACGAGGAAATGGGGAAAGGCGGATCCCCTTGTCAAGAACATTGGACTGGAATAATAGAAGAAATCTACATTATGGAAAAACTGACACATCGTTTGAGACTACAGCAAACACAAATGGAAGAGAAGTGGAAGAAATGGACAACATTCAAGACAAAAGTCAGCGACAAGAAATAAAGAACTAGACAAACTAGATGGAACTAAGGTCAAATAGAGGAACAGCTCCCAAGCCAAAGTTTTATGTTATGTTATGTTGATTATAAAGTGCTCATGTATATTGTATATGTAAGTAAAAATGGAAAAAAAACAATAAAAATTTCAATGATAAAAAA
>JALXJV020000017.1:2158513-2228902 GCA_024633595.2 Lepomis macrochirus | reverse complement strand
AAAAATCATCTACAGCGACCTGAAAATGAAAAGAGCTCTGCGGTGACGGACGCTGAAGCTTTCTGTGCGGGGCCTTTCACACCTGCATCGTTACTTCGGCTGAATCACGTTAGAGTTCGTTCCCCCCTTGGTGCGGTTTGTTTGGACAGGTGTGAATGCAGCAATCTCACTCGGGTTGGCACCAAAACCGGAACCGAACAAGCGTACCGAGACCGTGAAGAGTCTCTTTGTGACACCCAGCAACTTAAATCTACACATCAGAACCATTAAAGTTCTGCAGAAACTTCAGGACCAGGATCTGATTTCCCGACGTAGGTCCTGATGATGATATACGCCGGAACTGTCCAATCAACCAGATCCCTGTCAGTCAGTAGGACTTTAGTCGTCTTGGTTCGTTTCGTAAGAAGTCAGTGTGAACACGATTTCTGCTTCCCCCCCTCGACACGGACCGATGAACTGAACTGCAGGTGTGAAATCAGCTGATATTTATGTCTGCAGGGTTCAGAGAGCTGCAGCTAAAGGTTCATGTTGAACTAGTCAACTAGTCTCCAGGTGGTTTTCAGTTCTCCCAACTTGTCACATATGGACACACGGTCAAGACCCATTAGCGTCATAAGGTTGGCGCTAAAAGTACTATAAATAACAGAAAAGCCTGAGTAAGGAGGCGGTTTCACACAGGAGACTTGTTTCCTCTGTGTGAAGTTATGCAAGTGATGCCTAAACTTAATCAAACCACAACGTTAACAAGTAGTTTTATTTTTAAAGTCCAACCGATCGCTGCATATTTACTCGTGCTAACTTGACCCACTGATCCCAAAGGGTGTAAAAAGCTACGCCAAAGGGGTCTTTAACAGGCGTCCACAGGTGACGGGTTGGGAGAGAGAACGCCATGAAGCATCTCCTTTGTTTAAAGTGGTTTTATGGAGAGCCATGCTAGCTGTTTCCAGCCTTTATGCTAAGCTAAGCTAACCAGCTGCTGGCTGTCGCTTCACATTTAGAAGGGGTTTCACTAGACGCACAAATCTCTGTACACGGATCAAACTTTAACGTCGATACAGAGAAGCTGCGAAAACGCCACCTGAGTCGGCCTGGACCAATTACAGCGCGGCACTAAGATCAGGTGAGAGGTCAGGTGTGCTCACCAGCCGTAGGTCTTCTGTGGTTTGGGCAGCGGGTCATCGAAGAACGAATCTCCGTCGTCGGGATCGTCGTCCACCTCCAGGTCCAGGTCCCGGTCCTGGTCCAGGCGCTCTCTGTTGGGGCCGGAGGAGGAGGTCCTGTTGTCGGACACCTCGCTGTGTCTGGAGCCCGGCTGCTGGAGGCCTCCTTTACCCAGAGACGTCACGCCGTCCAGAGTCCTGATGGACGACACAAGAACCCGTGAGACGGCAGGCAGAGCAGGACTTGAGTCAGTGCAGATCCTGATCCAGCTGCTGCCCGAGCGTTAAACAGCTGAGCAGCGGGTCAACTGGTTACTGTGACCCTCAGCTGTCAATCAGTCTTTACAGTCCTCCAGCTCTGTCTGCAGCCAGGTGAGAGCCGTCAGCCCCAGATCAGCTGCCTGGTCACTGACAGCAGGTCAAACCCGGTTAAAAGCTGCTGATCTGCACTGACTCACCGTCTTCATCATCATCATCATCATCATCATCTTCACGCCTCTGGATGTGATTTTAAACTGAAGCAGAAGGTGAGTTAGTGCAGCAGGTGAAAGCGTCAGTTCGTCCTGGTAAATATTTCTAACGACCTCTCTCACACCTGGACAGCCTCCTGTTTCTCCAGGGATTCTCCTGCAGTCCCCCCTCGTTTAAATACTGCCCTGTATTTCTTGAGTACTTTTAAACTTTCTATAACTTAAAACCTGCTGGATGTAGCCTAAAGCTCGCTACGTTCCCCTCCGATAAACCAGGGGCCAGCATGAAGAACATTCTGCACATTGGTTCTCCCTATTTTCAAATCCCAGTGTTGAAAGGTGTGACCTCTATGCTGATGACATCTGACTTATCATCATCAGTAGATTAATGAGGCTGCAGGTCGTTATAAATATTTACAGCAGAAGTGAGAAAATGTTTCTACTTCACTACACTTTCCTGATGAGTTTATGGTCTCAGTCGCTAGTTTCAAGTCTTCTTCAACACAGCATGATGTTCATTTAGTAAATTATGGTCCCATTTAGAGGAACAGAGACCATCACGATAGCGGTGACTCGTATCTTGTGTGTGGATGCTCTCCGTGTTTCAGAGCTTTGAACTGTCTGTTTTCACTTCATGAAAGTTAACTGGAACAGTTTGGTCCTAACAACATTCAGCTGTACTAAAGACCCTCTGAGGAGACGGCTATTATTTTTTCCTGTTAAAGTACCGTAAACTTCAATTACAATCAGGCTTTTAATTTTGTTAATTCACTGAGCCTGGTTCTGTAAAATGAACTAAATGATTGAAATGTCTTTAACCGATGTAACGATGTGTCCATACTGATTAGAACGACCTGGAGCAGGTGGCCTGGTGCGCTTTAAAAGATTTTATACATCCGAAGAACCAAAAGACACCTGTGTTTATTTGTCAGAACATGGAGCTGTACCAGATCTGTCTTAGGGACAGGAGAATTAGGCTTTTAATTGTTTCTTTATATGACAGAGCCTCAGGCTGAAGACGCAGCTGCTCACTTTCATTCACTTGATTGTTCCGACTTGTTGTGCTGATCAAAAGCCGGTTTCAGTTTCAGGGACAGGTTGCGTCCACACGGAGCCTCTTTCTAGGCCAACCTTTCACTCCCACTTTCAAACCCGCTGGAGAAGAAGAACAGCAAAACCCCCAGAAGCTGCGTTCTCACAGGGAAACCAGAGGCAGCGTCCACACGGCTCCTGCAGGGCGCCACGACCATCACGCCTCCTGTCTGGCCTCCGTTTACTCATTACTGCGAGATAAACCAGCATCCACAGATCTTCTTTGCAGAAGTGATTAATTTAACGGCAGCTCTGTTCGTGGGTGTTCACGTCACAGTTTCTCCATAATCCATAAATACGCCCACACTCTCCTCAAATGGCGTCCTTCTACGTACAAACATTTACCAGAAACGGCTTCATTTAGGTCACAAGAGCAGAGGCTTTTAGTTTTTATACATACGATACTGTCTTTTTTTTTCTGTTTTATTGGTGCTTTATTTAGTTTTTATTGTCATGTTCTGTTTGCTATTTTTTATATTTATATAATCAATCATGTCTGTAAACTATATATACATATATGTGTATATATATCAATGTCTATCTATCTATCTATCCTTATATATATATATATATATATATATATATACACACACATACATATGTGTATATATATTTATGTCTTTAGGTTCAGTAAATTATTATAAGATTATATTATAATTATTATATTATATTTATTATTATAATTATTATCTAGCAGTTAAACAAACGTATATCTGAGTAGTAAGCTGACCTGTATTTACTGGCTGCACAGTCAGAACAGCCTTCACCCACAAGTCAGTCTGGGAGAGGAAGCAGTCATTAACTCTTATTACTGTGCAGCCAGGGCGGCGAGCTGAGCATCGAGCAGCGCCAAGCGGAGCGTGGTGCGGCCCTCACCTCAGGTGGTCTTACCAGCGCGCTTTGCTCGCCGCTGCTCGTTGTTCAGTTCGCCACTCAGTTACATCTACTCATTTAAGCTTTTCTGAAAGTGACAGCTGCTGTGTGCGTCAGAGGGTGCAGCCGGAGCAACCAGGGTTCAGTGTCAGAGGATGTGTCGCAGAGGGAATCAAACCCCCGGCCTCCCACAGCAGCATGAGTCTGCGCCCTGAGTGCACAGCAATAACTGTGAGAGAGTTAGTGGAACAGGTTAAAGTGCAGATGAAGGTCTCTGATCTCCGATATCCGAGATCTGATCTTTGATCTCTGGTATCAGGTCTCCGATCTCTGGTATCAGATATCTGATCTCTGATCTCTGGTCTCAGGTCTGCTGAGATTTCTCAGTGATTTTCAGGAGTTCAGTGAGTCAGAGTTAGTGAAGCTGCTGGATCTCTGCAGGTGTTACCTTGGCTGCTGTCTGACTCTGTCCTCGGGGAATCTGCCCTCTATACCTGGGGATCTGTGCAGGACAGGGACACCGTCAGCTGCTGTCTGACCCCACAGGGCCACCACCACTTCCCTTTAACTCCCGGGGTCAGTGTTTCCCACAGGGTTCGTGGTGGGAGAACCTCAGACCCTCTGGGAGCAAACTGTTTTTTTAAACTGCTTTAAGAGCGAGAACAAAAGGCTGGATCCATGAAGAACTTTGTGCTCTCAAACAGTTTGATCATAAACTCAGTGTGCAGATTTAAAAGGTAAGAAAAGTCAACGAGTTCAGTGCTTTTAGTAAAGACGCCTCACGGGGAAAGATGAAAAGAACTGGTTTTTAAAAAAGGAATTTAACGGGGGAACGCTGTCTCTAAAAGGTTTGAGGCCTGTTGTTGTGGCGGTGGGAGGAGGTGGTGGTGGTAGAGGGAGGGGCCAGGCTGTGAAGTGGGGGGGGGCTGATGTGGTCTCTGTGACAGGAGGAAGGATTTACCATAAAGGCTGGAATACGTGTGCACTCTAACTTCACCGTGTTCCCACGAACGAGTGAGCTGACCTCAAACCATGTGTCTCGAGTCAGACGCCACAGTGTGTCTTTAATGTCATTGTGAGGGGGGTTCATTTTGAAACCCTGCAGGACACGTGGGGCCGTGGGGGCCCCTCTGTGATTAATGGGAAACACTGAGGGCCGAGTTTTTCTGACGACTCACCACAGCCGCCTCGCCAGGTGAGAGCAGACGTACCTTACTGGCAGGTGGGGAGCTGGTTCTGTCCTCAGGAAGGTGGCTCTGAGGCTGACCCACATCCGAGTCCTGCACCACCTGGACACAGACAACAGCTAGCTTAGCATAAACACTGGGAGCAGGGGGAACTGTTAGCTTAGTGTCATGGATGTAAACAGGCTCACCACACTCGTGCACTGAGCGAAGAGACGCTTGTAGAGTCCCAGAAACACCTGGAAGTCGATCGCTGTGGAAACAACAACAGACACGATGACGCAGCAGCACCTGAACGCTGCCGACACGCAACACGGTCAGTCTGTCACGTTTCACTCGTGGCCAGAAGCACGTGGTCAGGAGTTAATCTGAGTTATTCTTATTATTTTATTACTACAAAGTTTGTGTTTAAGAAATGGGTTCCCAGTTAGCTGTGGGAGAACCTGACTGGTCTGAGTCCGGACCACCGAACACCTCTGGGATGAACCGGAACGCTTCAGTCAGCTGTCCACATACTTTTGGCCACATAGGTGACTGTAGTTCAGCTGATTAAAGTCTTACTTTTAGAGAAGGTTTTGTCTGCAGCTCTGAGCTCATCGGTGAGGAACCGATCCAACATGTTCCTGCAGGACACAGAGACACAAAGAGGCAGGCGTCAGGACACAAAGACACAACGAGGGAGGCGTCAGGACACAAAGACACAACGAGGGAGGCGTCAGGAAACAAAGACACAAAGAGGCAGGCGTCAGGACACAAAGACACAACGAGGGAGGCGTCAGGACACAAAGACACAAAGAGGCAGGCGTCAGGACACAAAGACACAACGAGGGAGGCGTCAGGATACAAAGACACAACGAGGCAGGCGTCAGGATACAAAGACACAACGAGGGAGGCGTCAGGATACAAAGACACAACGAGGCAGGCGTCAGGACACAAAGACACAACGAGGGAGGCATCAGGATACAAAGACACAATGAGGGAGGCATCAGGACACAAAGACACAATGAGGGAGGCATCAGGATACAAAGACACAATGAGGGAGGCGTCAGGATACAAAGACACAATGAGGCAGGCGTCAGGATACAAAGACACAACGAGGCAGGCGTCAGGATACAAAGACACAACGAGGGAGGCGTCAGGATACAAAGACACAATGAGGGAGGCGTCAGGATACAAAGACACAAAGAGGGAGGCGTCAGGATACAAAGACACAACGAGGGAGGCGTCAGGATACAAAGACACAACGAGGGAGGCGTCAGGACACAAAGACACAACGAGGGAGGCGTCAGGAGACAAAGACACAACGAGAGAGGTGTCAGGACACACAGCTAGAGCTAGCTATGAGCTAACTGAGCTGACTGAGCTACTGTACTGAGCTAACTGACTGTAATGAGCTATCTGAGCTATCTGAGCTAACTGAGCTGACTGAGCTAACAAGGCTAAGTGAGGACAGACTGTGCTCAGAGGGGAGGAAGCAGTTTTTGGGTCAGTGGTTAAGGTTAGCGAAAGTCTGCAGGATTGAATGTAAGTTTATGTAATGTGTGCGTGCGGTTCTGCTGCAGACCTACTTGTTCAAACTGGGGCACAGATCTGTAAAGACGCTCTTCAGGTCTTCCTTTGCAACTGAGCCGCTCCCGCCCTGCAGGAAACAACAACAACAACCACCATCAGCCTCTTCAGCAACGCAGGGCTCTGATTGGCCACGGACCGATGAGGTCACACACTCACCTTGTCGTAGAAGTCAAACTTCTTCCGAGCGAGCGCGATCTGCTTCGGATTCGGTTCCTGCGAGACAAACCAGGTTCATGTGGAGAGACGGGAAGCTGGTTTAGTTCTCACAGAAGGGGGGGGCTCTAGTACTGCTGGTAGTACAGAATACCTGAGGTACTTATGGAGGCAGCATTAGTAACTGAAGAAAGAAATAAGAAATAAAAGTATTTCTGATCAGGAGTAAACAGATGGAGAACATTAAATATTACTGCCATCACTCAGCTGGGGGTGGGGGGGTGGGGGGGTACTAGTTGTACTAACAGTAGTAGCAGTATTAGTAGTACTGCGTGCGTTCATCAATAGAAACCAGGAAACTCTGAGATCAACAGGAAACCAAAACTGCAGCTCCTCCATCTCTACTCTCAGACCACCTCCAGGTGACCCAGATCACAAGACCAGGACCTGGTTCTCACACACACACAGGTTCGGGTGGAGTCGTCCTGTGTCTCCGTCAGGTCTGCCTCTGATCAGTCAGTCAAAGCTCAGAGTATTTAGTGACTGATTATCCAGAGTACTGCAATAATCTCTGCGTACTCAGGTCCTGTACTGCAGTAAAAGTACTCAGGTCCTGTACTGCAGTAAAAGTACTCAGGTCCTGTACTGCAGTAAAAGTACTCAGGTCCTGTACTGCAGTAAAAGTACTCTGGACCTGTACTGCAGTAAAAGTACTCAGGTCCTGTACTGCAGTAAAAGTACTCAGGTCCTGTACTGCAGTAAAAGTACTCAGGTCCTGTACTGCAGTAAAAGTACTCAGGTCCTGTACTGCAGTGAAAGTACTCAGGTCCTGTACTGCAGTAAAAGTACTCAGGTCCTGTACTGCAGTAAAAGTACTCAGGTCCTGTACTGCAGTAAAAGTACTCAGGTCCTGTACTGCAGTAAAAGTACTCAGGTCCTGTACTGCAGTAAAAGTACTCAGGTCCTGTACTGCAGTAAAAGTACTCAGGTCCTGTACTGCAGTAAAAGTACTCTGGACCTGTACTGCAGTAAAAGTACTCAGGTCCTGTACTGCAGTAAAGTACTCAGGTCCTGTACTGCAGTAAAGTACTCAGGTCCTGTACTGCAGTAAAAGTACTCAGGTCCTGTACTGCAGTGAAAGTACTCCAGGTCCTGTACTGCAGTAAAAGTACTCAGGTCCTGTACTGCAGTAAAAGTACTCAGGTCCTGTACTGCAGTGAAAGTACTCAGGTCCTGTACTGCAGTAAAAGTACTCAGGTCCTGTACTGCAGTGAAAGTACTCAGGTCCTGTACTGCAGTGAAAGTACTCAGGTCCTGTACTGCAGTAAAAGTACTCAGGTCCTGTACTGCAGTAAAAGTACTCAGGTCCTGTACTGCAGTGAAAGTACTCAGGTCCTGTACTGCAGTGAAAGTACTCAGGTCCTGTACTGCAGTAAAAGTACTCAGGTCCTGTACTGCAGTGAAAGTACTCAGGTCCTGTACTGCAGTAAAAGTACTCAGGTCCTGTACTGCAGTAAAAGTACTCAGGTCCTGTACTGCAGTAAAAGTACTCAGGTCCTGTACTGCAGTGAAAGTACTCAGGTCCTGTACTGCAGTAAAAGTACTCAGGTCCTGTACTGCAGTGAAAGTACTCAGGTCCTGTACTGCAGTGAAAGTACTCAGGTCCTGTACTGCAGTGAAAGTACTCAGGTCCTGTACTGCAGTAAAGGCCAGCTGCTGGGTCCTGTTCTGTGCAGCTGGCAGGTACATGAGGAAAATGAGTCAAAGTACTTCACTGTGTACTTAAAGTACAGAACCTGAGCAGCACCCAGTGGGCGTCAGAGGAGCTGCGGCGCCGACAGCCGATTGGCTGCCTCTCTCACCTCGGCCGGTCTGCGTCGTCCCCTCTTGACGAGCTCCAGCAGCAGAGGACAGTTCTTGTTCACCTCGGACTCTGACAGGTCCAGGTCTCTGCAGATCAGGTCCCGGCTGTCCAGACCGTTCAGCTGCATCAGAGATGGGGGGGGGGACAAAGCAGACTTCAGTACTTCACACAATCTGACTGCTCTCACAGACGTTGTCTTGTACTCGTCCTCGTTGAAACTCACAGTGGGCCCTGATGAGTTCAGCCTGCCCAGGTTAGCTAACTCTAACGCACAGGTGATTAATGTGCAGTGACCCCGATAAAGAAAGAAATAAAGGGGCAACAGAGGTTCATGTACGGCGACTGGGACCAGGACCAGGACCTGACGTCACTCTTTATTTATGAGGTTCTAAGTGAGCAACAAATCTGTGTCGTGTTTCCAGCTGAGCTGCTGCTGCTAACGTTAGCTCAGTTTAGCTCAGTGGTTCTAAACCTTTTGGGGGCCAGCTGTCCATAATCCAGGTCCCTTACCGCCCCCCATCAGAAAAGATGCTTTCTACTCGCCCTGAATATTGTTGTTGTTAGTATTGTTATTAAAAACATAATTGAATGACCAACAACATATTAATATATTAATTACTGTCCCAGTAACAAAGAGCCATGTACTGTTTGAAGTATTTATGCTCCTCCCATAAATACGGGGCACTTAATAAATGGGGGGGTCCTCCAGAACATTTTGAGCCTTAAACACTTAATTTCCTGCTTTCTGGTGAAACTTTCTCCTCCAATATCTCTTGAGACGCATCATCTCATTTTCAAGAGGGTCCTGAATGGAAAGACAAAATTCATGTGGCCGGTGATTCAAAATATAGAATTCTAATAGATTATTATAATGTGGTGAGGCTCTCAGGTCTTTATTGCCTTTAAATATTTTTCTCCTGTAGATCAACTTATTTAATATCATCCCTGCTGAGCCAACACACATGATTCAGTCTTACCTCCTTTGTGAAGAAGTGACCTGTTCAGTGACCCATCTCAGTAATAAATTAATCAGTTTTAATTCAGTTATTGGCTGGACTTTAGCTCATCTGTTAAAAATTCATCCTAAGTCAGTGTTTCCCACAGAATGACAGCTGTACAGCGTGCTAGCCTCGAAAACCCAGCTGTACTCTAACATTAACTTAGCTCTGCTTATTACCCAGACTCCCTGCATGCTGGCTAATGACTTTTAATAGCTGGGTCTCCGACATTGAGGGAGAGAGAGAGGCAAGAGAAAATACGCTGCAGCTCTACAATCAACTAAGAATTTAAACAGGCCTAGTAAAAAAAATCAGAAATCAATATGTGGCGGTCAGCGTTGGTATCGTGGCGAGCCGCCACATAAATGAACGTGTGGGAAACACTGTAATTTATCTGCTCATGTTCAAAACTTTCTGCACATTCAGAATCTGTGTTCTCTGACAGGCAAAGGAAAAAAGTCGTAATATTAACGTCTATTTAAAGAGTAGTCATAATATTTTACTACATGCCCTGTACTGCATCATGTTACTGATTAGCTGGAAGTTTCCCCTCAACCGTCTCACAGACACAAAACTGAAAGAGGCGAGGAATGGGGGAAATGAAACTGACACCTGTTATCAGGCAGAAATCTCACCACAAATATTACCTCTGATAAAGTGCTGCTAACCCCACAGAGCGAGTCAGGGCCTCAGTATTTAACCTTACATTTTTACGGCCTACTGAAACTCCTGTATATGTGCGCTTTAGTACAAACTGTCTGCGACTCCCAGCACGAGGAGGGTCCACGTCGCTCTCTGGTGTCGCAGCGAAGTTGCGTTCAGGGTGAGTCCGACAGCGAAATGTCCCTCCTGTAAATGTGTAACCACTGCGATAACTAGACGTTCATGGTGTATTATTCTACGGTAACACCAAGAAAGAGAGCATTTACCAGAGTTTACACAGTAAACGGCATGTGGGTAAAATGTTACAGACGATAGTCTGACTTCCCGTTGCCGTGAAGGCAGCACGGAGCTGCACCACAAGTAGCTGATGGAGAAAATATACACCGTCTCGTCCAGTTGCAGTGGACTAAACTGGCGGGTTTTAATGTGGCAGACCACAATTTTTTTGCAAGTAGCTGAAAATTTAAACTCGTATTCTTGTGAATCTTTAGTAAAAACTTCGAATTTCCAACTGACAAAAGCTGCTCAGCGCCCGCCATCGTCCTCAGAACGCCCCCGCTGAGAAACACTAGTGTAGCTGCTCAGCGTGTTTTTCTCCTTCACTGTTGATCGTCCAGGAAGTTTCTATCAGGAGCTCAATCACCACAGAGGTCCTCACCTCTCCAACAACACTGAATAAAGCAGCTTCATCCTAAAAATCTCTTCAGCAGACACTGAGCGACAGCGAGCCGAACTCCTGAAAGGGACGGAGCAGTCTGCTGGAACTTTTTTAATTTTAGTCAACGCAACAGAGCTTATAGTGTTTATTTTTGTCTGGATGTTTGGTTGTTTGGTTGTCTGGATGTTTGGTTGTCTGGTTGTTTTGTTGTTTGGTTGTCTGGTTGTTTGGTTGTCTGGTTGTTTTGTTGTCTGGTTGTCTGGTTGTTTTGTTGTCTGGTTGTTATGTTTTTTGGTTGTCTGGTTGTTTGGTTGTCTGGTTGTTTGGTTGTCTGGTTGTTTGGATGTTTGGTTGTCTGCATGTTTGGTTGTCTGGATGTTTGGTTGTCTGGATGTTTGGTTGTCTGGATGTTTGGTTGTCTGGATGTTTGGTTTTCTGGATGTTTGGTTTTCTGGATGTTTGGTTTTCTGGATGTTTGGTTGTCTGCATGTTTGGTTGTCTGCATGTTTGGCTGTCTGCATGTTTGGTTGTCTGCATGTTTGGTTGTCTGGATGTTTGGTTGTCTGGATGTTTGGTTGTCTAGATGTTTGGTTGTCTGGATGTTTGGTTGTCTAGATGTTTGGTTGTCTGGATGTTTGGTTGTCTGGTTGTTTTGTTGTTTTGTTGTCTGGTTGTCTGGATGTTTGGCTGTTTGGTTGTCTGGTTGTCTGCATGTTTGGTTGTCTGCATGTTTGGTTGTCTGGATGTTTGGTTGTCTGGATGTTTGGTTGTCTGGATGTTTGGTTGTCTGGATGTTTGGTTGTCTAGATGTTTGGCTGTTTGGTTGTCTGCATGTTTGGTTGTCTGCATGTTTGGTTGTCTGCATGTTTGGCTGTTTGGATGTTTGGTTGTCTGGTTGTTTGGTTGTCTGCATGTTTGGTTGTCTGCATGTTTGGTTGTCTGCATGTTTGGTTGTCTGCATGTTTGGTTGTCTGGATGTTTGGCTGTTTGGATGTTTGGTTGTCTGCATGTTTGGTTGTCTGCATGTTTGGTTGTCTAGATGTTTGGCTGTTTGGATGTTTGGTTGTCTGCATGTTTGGTTGTCTGCATGTTTGGTTGTCTGCATGTTTGGTTGTCTGCATGTTTGGCTGTTTGGCTGTCTGCATGTTTGGTTGTCTGCATGTTTGGTTGTCTGCATGTTTGGTTGTCTGGATGTTTGGTTGTCTGGATGTTTGGTTGTCTAGATGTTTGGTTGTCTGGATGTTTGGTTGTTTGGTTGTCTGGATGTTTTGTTGTCTGGTTGTTTTGTTGTCTGGTTGTCTGGATGTTTGGCTGTTTGGATGTTTGGTTGTCTGCATGTTTGGTTGTCTGCATGTTTTGTTGTTTGGATGTTTGGTTGTCTGCATGTTTGGTTGTCTGGATGTTTGGTTTTCTGCATGTTTGGTTGTCTGGATGTTTGGTTTTCTGGATGTTTGGTTGTCTGGATGTTTGGTTTTCTGGATGTTTGGCTGTTTGGATGTTTGGCTGTCTGCATGTTTGGCTGTCTGCATGTTTGGTTGTCTGCATGTTTGGTTGTCTGCATGTTTGGTTGTCTGGATGTTTGGTTGTCTGGATGTTTGGTTGTCTGGATGTTTGGTTGTCTGGATGTTTGGTTGTCTGGATGTTTGGCTGTTTGGATGTTTGGTTGTCTGCATGTTTGGTTGTCTGCATGTTTGGTTGTCTGGATGTTTGGTTGTCTGGTTGTTTGGTTGTCTGCATGTTTGGTTGTCTGGATGTTTGGTTTTCTGGATGTTTGGCTGTTTGGATGTTTGGTTGTCTGCATGTTTGGTTGTCTTCATGTTTGGTTGTCTAGATGTTTGGCTGTTTGGATGTTTGGTTGTCTGCATGTTTGGTTGTCTGCATGTTTGGTTGTCTGCATGTTTGGTTGTCTGCATGTTTGGCTGTTTGGCTGTCTGCATGTTTGGTTGTCTGCATGTTTGGTTGTCTGCATGTTTGGTTGTCTGGATGTTTGGTTGTCTGGTTGTTTGGTTGTCTGCATGTTTGGTTGTCTGGATGTTTGGTTGTCTAGATGTTTGGCTGTTTGGATGTTTGGTTGTCTGCATGTTTGGTTGTCTGCATGTTTGGTTGTCTGGTTGTTTGGTTGTCTGGATGTTTGGTTGTCTGGATGTTTGGTTGTCTAGATGTTTGGCTGTTTGGATGTTTGGTTGTCTGCATGTTTGGTTGTCTGGATGTTTGGCTGTTTGGATGTTTGGTTGTCTGCATGTTTGGTTGTCTGCATGTTTGGTTGTCTGCATGTTTGGTTGTCTGCATGTTTGGTTGTCTGGATGTTTGGTTGTCTGGTTGTTTGGTTGTCTGGATGTTTGGTTGTCTGGATGTTTGGTTGTCTAGATGTTTGGTTGTCTGGTTGTCTGGTTGTTTTGTTGTTTTGTTGTCTGGTTGTCTGGATGTTTGGCTGTTTGGTTGTCTGGTTGTCTGGATGTTTTGTTGTTTGGATGTTTGGTTGTCTGGATGTTTGGTTGTCTGGTTGTTTGGCTGTTTGGATGTTTGGCTGTTTGGATGTTTGGTTGTCTGGATGTTTGGTTGTCTGGTTGTTTGGTTGTCTGGATGTTTGGTTGTCTGGATGTTTTGTTGTCTGGATGTTTGGTTGTCTGGATGTTTGGTTGTCTAGATGTTTGGTTGTCTGGATGTTTGGTTGTCTGGATGTTTGGCTGTCTGGATGTTTGGTTGTCTAGATGTTTGGCTGTCTGGATGTTTGGTTGTCTGGATGTTTGGTTGTCTGGATGTTTGGTTGTCTAGATGTTTGGAGTACTGCAGTGTTTCACACTGTTGTAATTCCTTTCAGTCAGTCGGTGGTGTGAATCGAAACCTGAAACCTGACGACACTAACACCCACAGACCACAGACACGCTGACTCACACAGACTCCAGATTACATCTGAATACTCACCGAGTTGATCTCCGGCTGGAACACGGCCAGGGTGAAGTCCAGGTTAAAGACCTGCAGGAAGTCCAGGATCAGGCTGGCCACCAGGCGGCCTGCAGAGAGGAGAAACCGGTTCAGGCTGACACCTGAACCACACGAGTCCCGACGTCGCCGCCACAGCAGCGCTGACTGAGGTTACAGTTACACAAACAACAAAGAGCCGTCCCCAGAACAAAGACCAGGAACCAGGAGCCACAGAGACGCCTCCAACAGGCAGACTGCGGGGAGGGGTCCAGATCGGGACAGTTACTAATCAAAGTGGAGTCAGCCTTCATGACTAACTGAGCTGAGAGGAAAAACCTGAACACTTGTTACAGTCTTTGAGATTTAAGACCGGATATCAGGGTACACGTTATTACTACGTTATCTCCTGTACTAAACTATGTTATTACCGTCATAATACACAATGTGCTAAAGTATATTCATTACATTTCTATTATATTTCATTTTGATACAGTCAGTATGGTTACTTCAAATATTACTCTGCTGTTTCCATCACACCTCTGTGAACTTATTAACAGTTTAACAGTAAAGAGAATAATCCTGACTATCTGTACTAGGACTACACTGCAATGGATTCTGGGTAAAATAAGACACTTTTCAAAACAAAAATGGCAGATTGACTTACACTGCAAAAACTACGGTTTTAGATTAATTATCTTAATTGAAGGCAAATACAATTTTTTTTAAAATAATTTCTCATTTTAAGTAATTTTTCCACCATTTTAATGCTTTTTTTTCTTGTTTTTGAGAGCTCAGTTTTTGCAGTGTAGATGTTTGCTGCACCTTCCTGCGGGCCCTAAAACTCTGAACCCTTCTGGAGATACAAACCACAGATCAGGAGCCGTTTCCCCTTTACAGCCTGTTCAGTAATGGTTGCTACTGCTGGTTACCATGGAAACATCCAATCTCAGAGCTAAGTTAGCCCGGGGATCAGGGCTCTCACCATTCTGGTCTAAACATAGTCTTTGTTTCTGTGGACCAGTCCAACAGCACAGACCGGTCCGGTCTGAAAGCTTCGGTCTGTCCCCTTTAACTTTTCCTTTATTTCTTCTGTTATCATTTAGTTTATTGATTTTTTTGTTTCTGTATTTTTATATAAACAGCGTCTGCACAACACCACATGTGAGTTTGTCTCTGCACACAGTTCTATTGTTTTCTCTCTCCTGTTTATTTTTCTTTTATAATTTGCATTGTTTATTCATCTTTATGTATTTCTGGATTTGTTTAAGTCAGCTGTGTTGGAAACGAGCTCAGCTGCTGTCCAACAGGACGGCGAGGCATCAGGTGCGTCTTCCTGTCTCGCCTTCAAACTGACCCCTAACGGCAGCATCGATGCTGCCTATTACCCATAAACCAGCACGGCTGCGGCCGCTGGTCAAGATTTGTACAGAAATACACATTTTGAAAAGTTTTAAGTAGTTTTCTCGCTTCGATTTTTTATAAAAGTTAGCGAGAACTAAACCCTGAACCGTCACATCAGCCGACTGGAACCAACAGAGTTTGTTGAGTATGAGAGGCCAGACGGCGTGCTGACGTCACGCCTTGCTGTAAGCGGTTCTACCGCTGACTAGAACCCCTCAGAGAACCCTCTGCAGCCTGGATCCCCGGTCTCCAGGTTCTGCTGGATGTGTCTGATGGTCCCACAGCTCCACCCTGTGCTGACAGGCAGGAACTGCACCCCCTCCTGACACCTGGGGGGGTCAGGGACTCACCGTCTCTGGTGAGGAGACTCTTCTTCAGGTTCTCGTTGATCAGAGGAGTTTTGTTCTACGGGAAGACGGAGAACAAAGTTAAGGTGAGCTCCAGAGAATCAGCTCCCGCCCGGCTGACGTAACCCTCACCTCCAGTTTGTCCTGCTCGTCCATCGCCAGGAACACCGCCGCCCTCATCTCCGCCTGCAGGGACACGGACAGGTTAGCGACCTCACAGCCACAACGTCACATGACAGCCCCGTCGCGTTCGGCGCCACACCAGGAGGCGGGGTCTGCGCTGAGCATTTAAACAGTATGCTCCTCCACACCTCAGAGGTCACGCGGTCCCCCTACCTGTCCAGTGGAAACCCCGTATCTCCAGGTGTTACTGCACATAGTAAACTAAAGCTCCTCACACAGGAGGTCACGGCGACCCTACAGACCATGATGCTTTGCTGCAGATTAATACCAGCTGGATTATTAATCCAGAACACAGAAACACACTCAGGTACTTTTACGCTCAGGTTTTAGCTTATGGAGCAGGTTTTTCACAGAGAGGTCAGACCTGGACCACATGAGTCCAGACAGGATCTGGTTTACTTAAAACACAACTTTGTTCTCTTTGTGAAAAAGAAAAACTGGTCAACAGGTAAAAAAACGACACAAACAGAATCAAAGTGCTCATAACTGCTGAGTTTCACATAAACCTGATCTGGACTCATCTGGTCCAGATCTGAAGGTGAAGCGGTTTCTGATCTGGACCTGAGGTTCTGCAGAACCGGAAGCTAACTTTATGAGTTTTGTTCTCAAACGGACTTTGTTTAAACGGGGTTTCTTGATCAGAAACATGACGTCCGCGACATTTAGCTTCACGTTCACACAGCATTAGCCTTCCAGCTAACAGCTAGCGACACTTCAGGCTGAAACCCCGTTTAAAAATCACGGTGTAGCTAACATTAGCCTAGCTCTAGCCTAGCTCTAGCCGGCGGGTCGGTGACACGGAGGACTGGCGGTTTTAGAGTCTGGACCTTGAGCTTGTTGAGGACTCCGCTGTTCTCCAGGTTCTGGATCAGCAGGTCCCGCAGCTCGGTGTCGTCCTCTGTAGCTGACATGTTTAACTGAAGCTAACTGAAGCTAACTGAAGCTAACTGAAGCTAACTGAAGCTGCCGGTACACCAAAACAAACCACACGGAAGTCAGCTGCTTCTTCTTCTGCGGTGTAATGCCGGCTGCCTCCCTGCCGCCCCCTCTGGGCGGGGTGAGGTCAGGACGGGTTCGTTGGGTTTTAAAGCAGTGCCCCTCAGACTTTTACACATCAGGGGCCCCTAAACTGACACAAAGTAAACCACGGACCCCACTTTGACGAGACCTCGTCCCAGGGCTCCGTCTTTATGGTACAGAGCGTGAAACATTATTACCCAAAGGAAACTTTATTTATTTATTTATTTATTTATTTATTTATTTATTTATTTATTTATTTATTTATATACGAAATCATTGCCAAGATGTTACCTGAGATGATTTGTCATAAATTCTGTCATTTATATCTAAATTCATTTATTATAGATGTTAATTTATCCAAATTAACACGATGTTAAATTGTATGTTTGCAAATTCATTCAACAAGAAGTTTCTGTGTTTCCCTGATTAAAGGACCAGACATGTGGGACAACGTGGGACCGACCCGACCCGGGTCTGTGCTCCTTATTACTTCCTTTGGGGAGTCAACACGTAAGCAGGAGTTAATGTGCATGTTTCCTGTTTTATTTATGTGAGAGCTGGCTGACAAACAACTTTCCCTTCAGGGACGTAAAGTCTGTTTCTTTCTAACATCAGAATGTAAAACACAAACATTAAAAGTCTGCAGCTGCAGATTTGATTCTCATATTATTATAAATGGAATAAAAAGACTCCATGTGAAAGAGGACAAGAATAAAAGGAAGAGTGAGGGGGGGGGGGAAAGGGAGAGGATAAAGGAGGGGTCCATTGTCTCCCTACTCCGCCCAACTACAACAAAGTTATGTTGGGAGGAAGAGGAGGAGAAACAGAAGGAGAGGGTGATGGAGAGGGGAGGAGGGAGAGGAGGAGGAGGAGGAGGAGGAGGAGGAGGAGGAGGAGGAGGAGGAGGAGGAGGAGGAGGATAAAAGAATAAAAAAAAGACCAACAGAGATGGATGTGAAGGGGAAGGAGGGGCTCAGAGGGAGGAGGGGGAGACAGACAGAGCGGGTGAGGAGGAGGAGGAGGAGGAACAGGAAGAAGAAGAGGAGGAAGGAGCATCAGCAGCAGGACACACAGATCACGGAGCCTCCGCCGCCGCCTCTGAGCCGCTGCAGCCGGACACAGAAGCAGCAGACCCGGCCGCAGACACGGAGCCATGGCCGCTGAAGGCAACCCATCCACGGCCTGCACCGGCTCCAGCCTCCTGCAGCCCGTCAGCGAGATCACCAACCTCCCGCTGGACCAGGTAAGATCCGCCGGGACGTCTGCTCCACACCACCCGGGCCTCGGAGCTCCGGAGCTCCGGGGCTCCGGGCGGAGACCGGCCGCCGGGCCCCCGCACACAGGGCGGCAAATGCGACACGCACGGCCGAAGCGAGGCGGATCAGACGGACGGTGCAACGACGGCGGGTCCAAGATGGATGGAGGCCTCGTATCGGTGCACACAGAGTCAGAGAGAAGCGGAGTGGGAGCGGGGTGGTGGTGTCGGAGTGGGTGGCAGCCTGTGGAGGAGCGTTTTATTCAGACCCGAAACATGAAACAGCAGCGCGCGCTCTCTGATGTAATGTCCGCGATCAGCTGCTGGATCACCGGGTCCTGATTTACTGTGTGAAGGAGGGGCCCCCAGAGAAAATGTATATATCAGGCCTGTTGTTGGATTATTAGTCTGTCAGTAAGACAAAGGGCGGTCAGAGCTCAGTCTGACACAATCAATAGGCCCAAAGCCTGAGATGCAATTTAATGCTGCTTTATGCAGAGGAACATATTTGTTTAGCCTCCACACAGCTGGAGGCTCCTGGTCATTTATCAGGGAAGATAATGTGATGAGCTTATAAAGTCAGCGCTTTATCAGAGATCAAACAGGTAGAGTCCAGCCTTTATAGATAAAGAACATTTCAAAGTTCAGATATTTCAGTCAGCAGAGGAAAGTCCACACAGTGGGCACAACTTCTCCGCCTCTCCTGGTCGCTTTGTTAAAGGCGTCGATGGCCAGCGCAGCGGCCTTCATCAGGAGGAACAGGTGATCCGTCACCTTCAGACCTTCAGACATGACATCTCCCATCAGCCACCTCACGACCCCTCACATTATCTGGTGACCCTGTGGAGGGGCCCGACCCCTAGGTTGGGAACATAGACTGCATGCACGTAGCTGAGAGCTTAATATCATTTAAACTGTGAGTTTAAATTCACCCACTTACAGGCGAAGAAATGAGCTGTAGACCAGAACCATAGTAACCTTTCATTAGATACCAGTACTTCATGTTTTTACTAGTGAATATTCAACTATATTTAGTTTGTAATAATAACTGCACATTTCCCCCATTGAATCTTTGGACTCAGATACCACGTCTTCATTAGTTACTACTGACTTCTTCCATTTTACTGTAGTATTTACATAGTACCCACTCAGAAGTCACTGCATTTTCATGTACTAGTAATTTGTTACTGTTCATTCATTAATAACTAGTAAAATGGCTTCTTGATGGTAACATTTTAATTATTTACAGTAAGATTGATTAGTAATGGAATAGTTTCTAAAACAGTAAGCATTAGTATATAAATAATAGTCACTAGTAAAATGGAAATGGTCACAGTAACTATTCAGTTAGTTACTAGTAACTAAAGAAAATGTGATCTCTGAACTGCAGAGCTCCGTAGATTCAATGGGAAAATTTCTAATTAATGTCACTGATACTTATTAGTAACCTAAAAATGAAGCACTAGTATCTAAGCAGTTATTACCAGTAACTAACGAACTAACTAGTAGCTTTTTAAATAGTGAGTGGAAAGTTTTAAGGAATAAACGGCTGGACATATGTGGGCGCTTTGGGAACCACTTGACCAAACTAGCTAACTGTTTATAAAGCATGTTATACTGCACAGTACTGCGCTGTACTGTACTGTACTGTACTGTACTGTGCTGTGCTGTGTAGTATGAATGTAGTGTGTAAAAGCGCTTTGAGTAGTCGAAAAGACTAGAAAGGCGCTATACAAGTACGGAGCATTTACAATTTACATTTACTGCGCTGTACTGCACTGTACTGCGCTGTACTGCGCTGTACTGTGCTGTACTGTGCTGTACTGTACTGTGCTGTACTGTACTGCACTGTGCTGTACTGCGCTGTACTGTGCTGTACTGTGCTGTACTGTGCTGTACTGTACTGTGCTGTACTGCGCTGTACTGTACTGTGCTGTACTGAGCTGTACTGCGCTGTACTGTACTGCACTGTACTGTACTGCACTGTACTGTACTGCACTGTACTGTACTGTACTGCACTGTACTGTACTGCACTGTACTGCACTGCGCTGCACTGTACTGCACTGTACTGTACTGCACTGTACTGTACTGCACTGTACTGTACTGCACTGTACTGCGCTGTACTGCGCTGTACTGTGCTGTACTGCGCTGTACTGTACTGCGCTGTACTGTACTGCGCTGTACTGTACTGCGCTGCACTGTACTGCACTGTACTGCGCTGCACTGTACTGCACTGTACTGTACTGCGCTGTACTGTACTGCGCTGTACTGTACTGCGCTGCACTGCGCTGTACTGTACTGCGCTGTACTGTACTGCACTGTACTGCGCTGTACTGTACTGCGCTGTACTGTACTGCGCTGTACTGTACTGCACTGTACTGTACTGCGCTGTACTGCGCTGTACTGTACTGCGCTGTACTGTACTGCACTGTACTGTACTGCACTGTACTGCGCTGCACTGTACTGTACTGCACTGTACTGCGCTGTACTGTACTGCGCTGTACTGTACTGCGCTGTACTGCACTGTGCTATACTGTACTGCACTGTACTGCACTGTACTGTACTGAGACATTTTACTGCTCAACCAGTACTTTTCCTGCTGGTACTTTAACCACTGGAAGCTGAGAATACTTCTGTACTTTTACTTAAGTAGGATTATGAATGTGAGACTTTTTCTTGTAATGCAGTATTTTTATATGAGTGTCTGGTACCTGCCCAGGGGCCCCAGACCATGAGGGGCCCCAGAAGCACCAGGTTCTCAGGGTTTCAGCTTGATCTTAAATCTTTGTAACAAACGAAAATGATAAAAACTAAAGCAGTCACAGCTGAAGCTCCGACCATCACAACACCAGCTGATTCATCAGGTGTGTCTCTGGGTGGTTTGCAGTGTAACGGGTAGACGTTCTGTGCTCTGATTGGCTGACAGCCAGGCCTCCGGTCACTGATGAGCCGGATGAAGGATGAGGATCCTGCTGGATCAGGTGATCCACATCGCTGACACTCCTCAGACATTCTCTGAATCAGTAAAGATAGAGATCTACAAGTGACAACAGATTCTAGGAAGAGCTGTTAGCAGCATCCGTGGGGAAGAAGGAAGAGTTAACACGAGAACTGTGAGGGGACAGAAGAAGAAGAGCACAGGAAGTGATGTCAGAGGTCAGAGGAAGTGTTCTGCAGAGTTTTCGGGAGCTTCTTGAAGTCAGAGAGGGACGCCCCTGCTCTGATGGTGTCTGGAGGCCCCGGGGAGCGAGTGGAGGTCACTGAGTAATGTAGGGACAGGAGTCCTTTGGGGCTGATCAGAACCATCTGTAGGGGGTTCACAAGCTGAAACAGCTGCTAGGAGGGCAGAGAGATAACCATGGCCTGTACCAGAAGTGAGGTAGGGGCTGAATTTTCTGATGTTGTATAGAACAAAGCGGCACGACCGAGAGACAGCAGCAACATGGTCTGAAAAGGACAGCTGGTCATGAAGTTTCTCACCACCCTGGTTAGAGCTGATTGTTGAAGAGCCAGTTTGTAGTTTGGCTGGAATGAACAAGAGTTCAGTCTTAGAGAGGTTTAGTTGAGGGTGACGAGCCTTCATCCATGCAGATATGTCTGAGATACAGTCTGTGATCCGACGGTGGGATCGCCTGGCGGGAAGGATAGAGTTGCGTATCGTCTGCGTAGCAGCGGTAAGAGAAGCTGTGCGAGCGAATGATCGGCCCCAGTGAGGTGGTGTAAACTGAGAAGAGAAGGGGCCCTAGCACTGAGCCTTGGGGCACGCCTGTGGAGAGGCAGTGGGAGGAGGATATATGTTAAATTAGCTCTGTCGGCTTTGATGTTAGCATGCTAACGTTAGCTACACCTTGAGGCTGTAAACAGCTCAGAACAAGTTAGAGTGCTGCTGCCTGGTTAGTGTAGTGACGTTTAAACTAACGAGCAGCTGCAGTCACCGGGTCCAAAGTCCAGTTTGTTTTCTAAAAGCTAAGTTTAGTCTCTTAATAAGAAGATGAGCCCGAGCCCGGCCCTGCAGTCTGACTGTGCTTTGGACCAAACGTTGGCTGTTTGCTCCTTCATCATTCTGTCCGGAGCTCATTAGTCACAGCTGAGTTTCTAATTAACTCCAACGTCTCGCCTGTTATTTAACGAAAGCCGTCAATGCTTGAGGGAGCAGACGAGGAGGAAACATCAGTGTTCTCCGCCTCAGCGGAGCTGAGCGGCGGCAGAGCGGCGGACTGTGATCGCTCAGTTTACAGCACGTTCATTATTAATGAATAACAAGCGCCAGCCGGATCAGATGTTACGCTGACACTCGCTCTGCGGTGTCACCGTTTCAGCTGCCGTCAGTCTGAAACACAACACAGTCCCACAAAACCCAAACAAGGAAACCCCACACTGCCTGTGATGGACTCAGCCTGACAGGACGAACCCAGGGCACAGCCGCCCATGGAGAAAGTTCAAGGAGTCAGAAAGTGAACTGGAGGATTTAGAAGGTTAAATAGAGGTCATGGTTGGATTCAGACCTTTATTTTGACGGGGAATCAGCAGGGAAGGCGGGCTTACTCCCAAAAAACTCTTTGTGACAATAATTCACAACTTTGACGTCAGAAAATAATAAAAGTCTTCAGATGTCTCGTCTCACGTTCAGTTCACTGTCACCTCAGAAAAGCAGATGAACTTTATCCAGATCACCACGTAACAAACATGCTGTTTGTTGCTGTGAGAGTCAGGAGTCCTCAGATCCAGTTTAGGTCAGAATCTCAGTCCAGGTTCTGGTTCTACAGGGTACAGAACAGAGTCTTAAACCAATCAGAGTGTCTGACAGCAGAGGCTGGTGTGTAAACTGAGACCAGCGAGATCCATCAGAAACCACAGTGCAACATCCTGAGAGTGTTCAGATTAATGGTTATCAAAGCCGCCTTAAACACGAGATGTTGATGCCGACAGGAAATAAGACTGAACGTCTAGAACTGCTCCGTGATGCGGCCGCACGTCGGGCCAGATGTTCCTCTGCAGCCGGAGGATAGAAGGGTTAACGTGGCCTCGGTGTGACAGTAGAGTCGGAGGCGTACAGGGTTTCCCCGTCAGTCAGTCAAAGCGGACTGTCTGAGTTCACTGTCGGCGTCGCTCAGCCGAGGCCTCTGCAGCTCCCAGCCTCACACGCAACCGTCAGAGGAACAGCTGCATCGTGGGTAATGTAGGATTAAAAAAAGGCCACATCTGGTTCTGCTGCTTTGATTTACTTCAGGAACCGGAGCCGTGGAAAACGTGGGCGGTCACTGTTGAGCTCTATTAAAAGTGGGCGTAGCCGGCGTGACGTCGCCTGTTAGTTTGTGGCCTGCCGGTTTGAAGCCTCGCCATCGTCTCACCAGCCCTGACCAATCAGCAAACAGCAGCCAACATGCGGACTGCACCTAATCATCATCAGTTCATTCAGTGACTGTAAAGAATCAGTGAATTTATGATGCTTAAAAACAAACGTGTAAAAACTGAGATGACTTCAGTCATTAACCAAGAGAAACGTTAGAGAAGCTGAAATAGGTGAATCTTGGTAAATCAGGTTTGTGCTGCTGGACGTAGTTAAACAGCATCATTGGGCTGTAAACCACCGACACAGAAACACGAATCCTCCTGAGAGAACGTGAGTAATGGAGCTTGATAAGAAGAAGACGTTTGTCCTCTAGGTTGTAATAAACTGCCGCAAGGACGAGACTCTAATGGAGGCCCCCGCTCGCCATCCATCTCTTTCTGGTCTTCGTCGTGTCGGAGGTCGTCGGCTCTGCTTTCAGACTCCGCCTGCAGGATGCAGATAATAAGAATAATAATGATGTTTTCTGCTGCTGACGTCCGGCCGGAGCTCGCACTCAGTAAACGTACTAATACCACACAACAGGAGAAGTTCGTCATTAAGCAGAACACATTACTGGATTATAAGTGTTGATGTTGTTTAATCTGTAATATTCCATCAGAATATATTATATAGTAAAGTAACAATCTGAATCAGCAGAGGAACTAAAGTAATCAGGTAAATGTAGTGCAGTAAAAAGCAATTCAAAGTGCTTTACTTAAATCTAAAGCAACAAAGAAACACATTAAAATGTACTTAAAGGGTGAAAAAAAGAAAACAGGATAAGATACATTTAAAAGAGTTAAATAGACCTGCAGTTATCTGGGAGTTTGTTCCAAATATACGGAGCATAATAACTGAACGCTGCTTCTCCTTGTTCAGTTTTGACTCTGGGGACAGAAAGCAGACCTGATCCCAGACGACCTGAGAGGTCTGGATGGTTCATAACGAAGCAGAAGATCAGAAATATATTTTGGTCCTAATCCATTTAGTGCTTTGTAAACTAACAGCAGGATTTTGAAATCAATTCTTTGACATACAGGTAGCCAATGTAAAGACCTCAGAACTGGAGTGATGTGATCCACCTTTTTGGTCTTAGTGAGGACTCGAGCAGCAGCGTTCTGAATCAGCTGCAGCTGTCTGATGGATTTCTTAGGGAGCCCTGTAAGGACACTGTTACAGTAGATAAATGCATGGACAAGCTTTTCCAGGTCCTGCTGAGACATAAGGCCTCTTATCCTTGATATATTCTTCAGGTGATAGTAGGCTGACTTTGTAATTGTCTTAAAATGGAGATAGTACATCGAGATTAACTGACTTCAGTGTTCATAACAACAACATTTAGTGCACCAACAGTGATGAAACAGTGCAAAAGATGCTGGAATAAATAAATAAATATCTTTGTGCAGTAATTATGCAGCATTATTACTACATGAGGCAGGTGGATGTGCACAGTGTGTACCATATGAGCAGCTGTTCAGTTGGTAGTAAATATCCAGGTGACAACAGGTTCCTGACACTGTGAATCAGCTGTTCATCTGAGTGATGGCTTGTGGGAAGAAACTGTTCCTGAGTCTGTTGGTTTTGGCGTACAGAGCTCTGTAGCGCCTCCCAGAGGGAAGGAGCTGGAACAGGTTGGCACCGATGATCTTTCCTGCAGTCCTGACTGTCCGTTGTAGTCTGCTCCTGTCCTTTTTGGGGGCTCCTGTCCTTCAGGTGGGCCAGCACCAGTCTTTCAAAGGACTCCATGACTACAGATGTCAGGCTGACGGGCCTGTAGTCCAGAGATGGAGGGGTTTTGGGAAAAGGGATGATTGTGGAGCGTTTGAAGCAGGAGAGAACTTCACACAGCTCCACTGATCTGAGTGAAGATGGGGGCCAGCTGGTCTGCGCTGGTTTTCAGGCAGGATGGTCACACAGTCTGGACCAGGAGCCTCCTGATCTTCTGCCTTTTGAAAAAGCTGACGCATGTGCACACCAACACCAGTGCTAACACAAACTACTGCTAACAATGCTAACACTACTGCTAACACAAACTACTGCTAACACAACTATTGCTAACACTGCTAACACAAACTACTGCTAACACTGCTAACACAAACCACTGCTAACACAAACTACTGCTAACACAAACCACTGCTAACACTGCTAACACTACTGCTAACACAAACCACTGCAAACACAAACTACTGCTAACACTGCTAACACTACTGCTAACACTACTGCTAACACAAACTTCTGCTAACACTACTGCTAACACTGCTAACAGTACTGCTAACACTACTGCTAACACAAACCACTGCTAACACTGCTGCTAACACTGCTGCTAACACTGCTAACACAAACTACTGCTAACACTGCTAACACTACTGCTAACACTACTGCTAACACAAACCACTGCTAACACAAACTACTGCTAACACTGCTAACACTACTGCTAACACTGTTAACACTACTGCTAACACAAACTACTGCTAACACAAACTACTGCTAACACTACTGCTAACACTGCTAACACTACTGCTAATACTACTGCTAACACTGCTAACACTGCTAACACTACTGCTAACACTGCTAACACTACTGCTAACACTACTAACACTACTGCTAACACAAACCACTGCTAACACTACTAACACTAAGGCTAACACAAAACACTGCTAACACTACTGCTAACACTGCTAACACTACTGCTAACACTTACTGCTAACACTGCTAACACAACTATGCAACACTGCTAACACAAATTACTGCTAACACTGCTAACAGTACTGCCAACACAAACTACTGCTAACACTGCTAACACTAACACAAACTACTGCTAACACTATTGCTAACAAAAACCGCTGCTAACACTGATAATACAAACCACTGCTAACACTACTGCTAACACAAACCACTGCTAACACTGCTAACACTAACGCTAACACAAACCACTGCTAACACTGCTAACACTACCGCTAACACTAACAACACTACTGCTAATACCAGCTACTGCTAACACCAGCTACTGCTAACACCAGCTACTGCTAACAACACTACTGCTAACAACACTACTGCTAACAGTAACGAATGCTAAAACTAGACTGCTAACACCAAAAGCACTTGTGCTACCTGCAGTATTTAACCTCCAGGTGTGTCTCTCTGTCTGCAGGTAAACTTTGTGGCGTGTCAGCTCTGCGCTTTGCTGTCAGCCTTCTGGTTTCGTCTCTTCCTTCATCCCAGTAAAACCAGTCCCTTCATCAGACACGTGGTGGCGACTGTACTGGGGCTGTACTTCGCTCTCTTCTGCTTCGGCTGGTAGGCCAGACTGTAGCTAATGATCGCTAACGTTAGCTTGTTTACCCTGTTTGACAACATTAGCATGTGACATTTCGTATGTAACCTGCCTCAAGTAACAGTTAGCATGCTAATTGTTTTGTAAAAGTCAAAGCGATTGTTTTATTGTTGACAGTGTGACACCTGTAAATGTTTGGTGTTCACTCAACGCGTGTTGCATGTTAGCTTGCTGTTAGCATTCTACATTAGCTACAGCTGGGGATGACAATATTAGAGGTACTATCATGTGTACTATTAACTAAAAGTACTAATACCACATTGTTAAAGTACTATTAGAACATAACATCCTAATTTTCAGCCCGATATAAAACATAAGAAAATTGTTCAGTGATTGAACATTAAGTAAAAAAAATATTTATATATAAACCCACAGAGGCCAAGTTTCTGCATTATGTACCTTTCTGACACAATACAGTGTCACTTTGAGACTTCAGGTATATTTTCCTGATGATACTAATGTACTTTTACTTATGTATCATTTTTAACGTGATGGAGTATTTGTACAGTGTGGTAGTTTTACCCAAGTACAGAATCTGAACATACCTCACTGCTTCCTACATGTTTCCACTGACCGACAGAGAAAACCCAAATATTCAGTTCACTGTGATGGAAAACAGATGTTGCTGCTGGACTTCAAAGTGTTCGCTTGGAGGTCAATCTCTTCATTTCCTTTCCTCTCCAGGTACGCCTTCACTTCCTGGTTCAGAGTGGACTCACCCTACGGCATCATGATCCTGACCGAGTCGAACACATGCACAAGTAAGAAAGTTCAGAACGCCCTCGGCCGCTGGCTCGTCCTGTGTTTTAGCTCACGCTGTAACAGGTCACCTCAGAGTGTGAAAGGCTGTGGCGTTCAGAGGAATCAGGTGCTAGACGGTATAAAAGAAGTGGGCGTGGCCGTCGTGATGTCACCTGTTGGTTTGTGGACTGTCGATTTGAAGCCTTGAGTTTGGCAGTTTGGAACCAGCAGCAGCAGACATGACCATATTTGGTCAAGACGGTAGCAAGGTGCATCTGTAATTCATGTTAACTGTGATATTAGCTGGAATGCTAATGCTATCCTGATTGACAGGTTGTCAGTCAGCTTGTAGCCCCGCCCTAAAGCCCCCCCTGCTTCCTGGTCTCTGTTCCTCTAAATGGGACCATAATTTACTAAATGAACATCATGCTGTGCTGAAGAAGACTTGAAACAACCCCTGCTGGTTGTGGGACAGGGCGCAGGTTTAAGTCGCCCCCTGCTGGTTGTGGGACAGGGCGCTGGCTTCAGTCAGTGAGAGCTGGAGGTTCCTGCTTGGATCAGGTTCAGGTTTCAGATGAGCTGAGTCCGGGTTCTGGAGACAGTAAAACTCCCAGAGGAGGGCGAAGAAGAAGAAGAAGCCTTTAATCAGTCTGGAGATGAAGAGGAGCCTCTGAGTGCAGTCAGATCCATTACAGACTGACAGACGTTCGTACTGATGAAGACGGACCCGGGTGTTTTACCTCTGAGGGCCTCTGCAGCTGCTTTCAGGACTGAAACTGTTCGTAGCATCAAAAGTCCAAAGTTTTCTCACTTTGAAATGTGTTTTATTTAAACAAACATCAGCAGCAGATCCAGGTAACCTGTTTCCGAGGCTTTCCGCCTCACGGCCTTCCTCTGCAGATGGAGTTGCTTAGTTGTCATGGACATGGTTCAGTTATGGAGGTGGTCTCTCCTGGCTCCCGACCTTTGACCCGGTCCTCCACTGAGTCCTGGCTCCTGACCTCTGACCTCCTCCCAGTGGGTTTTGGTGTTCTCAGACCGCTGATTCGGCCTCTTGTCCTCGCTCCTCACAGTCTGATGTAGTGTTCAGCTGTCACGATGATGTCATGATGATGTCATAATGATGAGCGATATATTTACTTACATAGATAATTGCACTTTATAATTTTTCAAATTGTTTTCATTTTTTGTTATTTTAGTAATTGTTCCTGATTTTTTGTTGCTTATTTATTAAATTTTATTTTCATTTTTAACATTTTTTTTTAACACACACACACTTTTACTGTTTTATTTATTTACTTTTTATTTTTAGTATTTATTTTTACTTTATTTTTATATTTTGTATGTTATATTATTGTTATTTTTTAACGCACATTCTTACAGCTTTATTTACTTTATTTAATGAAATGTATGAAATTAATTGTTTTGTAATTTCTTTGTAGCTTTGGCAACATTGTTATTTTACATTCAAGCCAATAAGGCTGAATTGAATTAAATATATATCTGAATATATGACAGAGGCGTCACATTCACACCTGAAGTCCAGGACACCTGTGGTAGAAACAGGGTCCAGATGGGGGATCAAACCTGGACCTCCTGAACCTTGTGGCTGACCTCTGCGTCTGGTTTGCAGGTACTGCCTCCTGGTGGCTCTCACCTACCTGAGTCTGTGTCAGATCACCAGAGTCTACGTCTTCGACTACGGCATGTACTCTGCTGACTTCACAGGGTAAGACCTGTTCACGCCTGTTCACGCCTGTAAGCTGCGTCTCTGCTGCACGCTTACTGAAATCTGCTTCTGCCCCCCCCTCCAGCCCCATGATGGTGATAACACAGAAGATCACCAGCCTGGCGTTTGAAATCCACGATGGTGAGCGAGTGACCGCATGTTAAACATCTGCTGCTCGAAGCGGCGGCTCGTTGTCACGTTTTGTCTTTCTCGTGCAGGAATGGCCCGAAAAGAGGAACATCTGACCCCGGGGCAGAAGATCCTGGCGATACGGTTGGTTTGTGTCGCCGCAGTAACAGATGTTTGTCACAGTAAACGATGGTGATGATAACGGCGTGTCCTGTGTGTGCAGGAGGATGCCCAGCCTGCTGGAGTACTTCAGCTACAACTGTAACTTCATGGGGATCCTGGCCGGACCCACCTGCTCCTACAACGACTACATCGCCTTCATCGAGGGAGAGCCCCGTCGCCACAGAGACCAGGAGGCCGACAGGAAGCACGGTGGCAACCAGAGGCAGAGCGAGCCCTCGCCAAACGTACGCCGCACGACCACGAATACTGAGTTTCAGTTTGACCTAAATTACCTTTTAAACGTCTCTACGTAGACTCTCTGTACAGTCTGTGATCCGGACCTGACCCGAGGTCGCTAAACCGGATCAGGAGCGACGTCGAGGCGTTCAGGTTCTCTGGGAAACTGAAGTTCCTGTCTCTCTGTGTTTGCTCAGATGGAGGTAGTCCGTAAAGTGGCCACCTCCTTCTTCTGCCTCCTGTTCTTCCTGTCGGTGTGTAAAGTCTTCCCCGTGGAGCGAAACATCGACGACGACTTCATCGCCAACACGCCGTTCTACGGCCAGGTGGTCTACCTGTACCTGTCCATGGTGACCACCAGGCCCAAGTACTACTTCGTCTGGACGCTCGGTGGGTGTTTCCCTCCCCTCCTGTTCCTTCGGTCTCGGGTTCTGAGCGGTGGCTTTAACTTCTCGCCTCTCTCTTTAACCTCAGCCGACGCCATCAACAACGCCGCCGGCTTCGGCTTCAACGGCTACGACGATGACGGCTCTCCTCGCTGGGATCTCATCTCCAACCTGAGGATCCTCAACATCGAGGTCAGGACCGTGGGGGGTCAGGAACTATCTGTCATAAGTCCAGGTTTATGTTTGTGCGGTCGTGTTTGAAGTCAGATCTCTCTGCTCTCTTTCAGTTTGCCACCAGCTTCAAAGTTTTCCTCGACAACTGGAACATTCAGACAGCACACTGGCTCAAAAGGTCTGAACACGTTTATATAAGTTATTTATGTCCAGAGACGCCTCCAAAGGTCTGCGTGAAGCTGACGTTCACACCGAGTTAAACGTTCAAACGACAGGTTCCATTACACAGAAACATTAATCTCACATTAAAGAGTCTGCTGCATCATTTTAGACACATTTTCCCAAAGTTCATCCTGTAGATTTGATCTTTGGAAACATTGAGATCTCTGTAGAATTTAAACTTAAGTTCTGTGGGCTTGAACAATGTTTTGAGTTTGTAAAGATGGAGATAATAAACGGGGCCAGAGGAGTTAACCCAGTTTAAAACTGTAGCTTTCGCTCAACTCTCATTCAGATAACCGATAACTAACTTCAGCTTCTGGTGTTTATGTGTCAGAAGAGTTTAGATGGAAACAAACTGTCAGAGTAGGAACAGAAGCAGCTAACTCAGGAAATAACTTCTACTGACACTCAGTACTTGACACAATATTTTGTGAATAACTAGAACTGGGGCCCGTTCTTCGCATCGCCGCTAACTCACTTAGCTGGATTTGATTGTTGGGGATTTGGCATGATCTTGGATTGTTTGGTTCTTCGACGCTCATCCTGGACTTGCTGTCATAGCAACAGGTGCGTAAGCTTGAACCTGCTCGCGAGCAGGCTTATATCATGTCAACAGGATTAGATCCCGGCTTTCTAAGCGAGGTGATAGGGAAGTCTTTCGCAGCCATGTCTTGTCCGTTTTACGAGAAGAACCTGTTGCTGAAGTGGCAGAATAATTCGAAGAGCTTTTCAATTAATCGGCGTATATGCGAGATAGACAGGATCCTTTAATGCAGCGATAATATTCTTATTGAGAGATATTGTTTTTCTCGTGAGGGTGTCATATACATCATTAATTTGTTGGAACCACATCGTTAAAAGTTCGACTTCGTCGGGAGCTTTAACAACGGCACAAACTGTGTGCATTGCCCTGAGATTCTTTTGCGAGTGGCACGTTCCTTTGCACTATTGGAGATCGCGGAAAACTTGGGGAAAAGTGCTGTCTGTCTGTCATTCGCAAAGTGTGTCTGGCACTCAAGCAGTTTTTAGGGGGTTTTGTGGTATTTCCAAGCCACTTCAGACCACAGGTTGGTATTTCACTTGCACTTGTTCCCATGTTCTAGTGGGTCCTGAGGTGGCTCTGACATTAAGCAATTATGAAATTATTAAAATACAAGAATATATACTGTAGCCTAATAAGTGATCATAACATGGAGCACTTACGCATTTAATTTGTCTGCAACTTTTTGCCAGCCCTCTCTCCTGGCTTTTGCACACCCTTGCGTTTTAATTAAGTTTTCAAATTCTGTATATCCTTCTAGCAACAACTCTTGCTCTGCAGCGGAGAAAAACTGAGCGCGCGCTCTTTGGCCATGGTGAACAGCCAATAGCAGCGTTGCTGATCAATGTTTCTACTATCGATACATGTCCCCTTTTAAACCAGTGCATGAACGCGCAATTATCTCCGATAACTCAATCCAGCTATACTAATCATAACCGGCAGGTGTGTTCGAAGAACCCAATTAGCCAGATCATGATTAGGCCGATGATATTATCCTGGATGTCTCATTTTATCTCGGATGTTTTAAGCAACGTACGAAGAACGGGCCCCTGGACTGGCTTCCTGTAAAGCTGGTTGGTACTCTGGGGAATGCTGCCACCTGCTGGTGGATCCTAACCAGGACAGCCTCATCAACAGAAGCTTGTCTCTGACCGCCTTCCTAACCGCTTTACATTCTTATCATTAACTACACGCTGTCAGCTGGGCTACGGGAAAACCCGCTGACACAAAGTGCATGCAACAAATGAGGCGACGGGTTAAATGAGCTGATAATCTGTGTCTGACCTCTGACCTCTGGTTCCCAGGGTGTGTTACGAGCGATGTCCCTACCACCCGACAGCAGCCACCTTCATCCTGTCGGCCATGTGGCACGGAGCTTATCCGGGCTACTACCTGACCTTCCTCACCGGCATAGTCGTCACGCTGGCTGCTAGAGCGGTGAGCTGTCCACGCTAACCGTTAGCTGCTAGCTTAGGAGCCCAATAACTTAGTCTGGTACCCGGTGAACCTGCAAACTGTTCCTTCCTATGACAGTTGCTCTGTGGCGCAGGAAGTAATTCAACGCTTTGTCAAATTGGCGTTGGAGCCTAAAAGCTAGATGATTATCATTAGCATTCACTATGAGAGAGGCTTCATGCTAAGACATTAGCATATGCTGTTTAGGGATAATGGCTTTAGCATGCTACTTTTAGATGATGCTAAGTGTATGCTGACATCTGACCAAACGTTTTGACCTCTCAGGTCCGACACAACGTTCGGCCGTACTTCCTGCAGTCACCCACCCACAAACTGGTCTATGATGTCATCACGTGGGCGGCCACTCAGATCGCCATCTGCTACACAGTGGTGCCTTTTATCCTGCTGTCTGCAGGTCCATCCATCAAGTTTTACAGGTCAGTGAACCGGTCAGTTATCAGTTATCTTTGTAAGTGGGGCCAATGAACATCATAAACTATCATAAACCAGGTCTCAACACTGGTTAAATATTCAGTCAGTGTGTAAAATCCAACACATTCTCACTCCCGCCTTGAAACTTATAGACGCTGGGACATCACCCTTTGACGTTGCTTTTTTAACACCCGGGTTCCCTTTAGGGTCGTTTTTGGACGTGGAGGGCTCTGTGGTCTAGTTAGCAACGATAATATGCGACGTCCAGTCAGACTTTAAATATAAAACTGCTAGTTAAAGTTGTATAATGGAACGTTGCTTTACGTTTTCCCCTCCCTCCCCCCTGCAGGTCCTGGTACTGCTGCCTCCACATCGGCTGCGTTCTGCTGGCCGTGGCGTTGCCGGTCAAACCGAGACACCTCCGCCTCAAAGACCAGCAGAAGAACCTCCTCCAGGAGCCTACAGACAACAACTGCAGCCAGAAGGAGAAAACCACATGAGACGGACGACAAAGAACAATCCTGAACTACATTTTATTTCCATCGACTTGTATAGAAAGAGGAGGCGAACCATATCAAACGGACCTTCCTCCTGTCTGGGGTACAGAAACATGATGCTCACAACACCAAGTTAAAATACTGTATTATTTGGATTCACAGGGCCTGAATTTTGAAGGCCTGTGTTGTACTTGATGAAGTGTTTTCCCTCAAAACTATGTCTTTACAAGGAGGTACGACTGCCGGGATAGCATTTGGGCTGGTAAACAACATAAGTGAACATTTTTTGGGTGGCAGGTTCAGATAAATCTGCTATGGTGGTGGATATAAATATAAATATATATATATATATATAAGTACATATATATATACTGTAACTTCATATGGAGCAGCTGCCCTGAAGTGTCATGGCCACCTGTGTAGTGTTGAACTGATTTTCTGTCTGGTCAGAAACCTCCTGACTGTCCATCTGCAGAAATGAATGAAGAAGGGAGAAATAATTGAAAGGATGAATAGGGAAATGACTGAACGGATGATTAAAGGAGTAACGAATGAAAGCATGTTAAAAGTCAAAGACAGAATGAGCAAGTGGAGGAGCTGTGTGAATATGAGGTTAAAGGAAGAATAAGCAGGCCAGTGAGTCAGTGCATTAAAAACACGTAAACGAGTGAACTAAGAAGGTTAAAATGATCTTTTCTCCTCCACATTCCTCCCAGACCGTGTTACAATCTATTAAACCAACTATATCACAGTATTCATGCACATGAGTTTGGAGAAAGTGCCAATGATTAATTCCACTCAGTCGCCTTAGTTCTGTTTTTTTACAAGACGAAGAAGAAGAAGAAGAAGAAGAAGAAGAAGAAGAAGTGCTACTTTGCAGGATCAGTATTTCCTCTTTCTGGATGTGTGGGTGGTCAGAAGGGCGTCGTGTTTACATTTGTAGATGTCAGTTATTGTCACGTTGTTATTCATGTGATTTATGTAACTCCAAACTTAGTTGTGGTTTGATGTAAGATGTGTGAGATTAAGCTTGAAGAAGAGGGAAACGCTTCACAACAGCTCAGATTGGGTTTCCTTACATATTAGCATCACATAACCACAGGAAGTGAACCCAACATTTTCACCCGTTAGCTCGTTCGGTTCAGCTAATGTTTAGTTTAGAAGCTAAGCTAATGGTTCAGTTTAGGAGCAGAAAGTAATCTGGTTTAGGGTAGCCAACACCGGTAGCAGCTAACACTAGTTCAGGTTAACTGAAAGTGGTTATCTAGGTTGGTTCAGCTAATGCTTTACTTTTGAAGCTAAAACGTTTTTGTTTAAGTTAGCTAACACATCAGTGGGAAACCAAAAAAAGTCTGATTCAGCTAACTGTTAAGCTTAGGCCTTACACTTAACTGACAAACCAGTTTACATCAGGTTAGCTAGTAAAGTACAGTTGAGCAGCTACTGGTTCAGGCTAAAAGTTTGGTTCCGGTTAGTTTAAAGGTTATTAAAGAAGCTAAACTAATTGGTTAATGTTAGCAGATGATTCACTTCATCAGTTTTAAAAGTTTAATTATTGAAGGTTGTAAAAAAGTTAGGTTCTGGTTAGCTAACAGCTCGGTGAGAAAGCACTCAAACCAAAAAGTTCTTATGGGGAATGGGCAGTTTGGCAGGTTGCGTTTGCTTCAGATTAGCTGACACTTCATTGAAAAGCTATCAGTTGGTTCCGGTTAGCAAATGATTCACTTCATCAGCTTTAACAGTTTGGTTAGCTAATAATTCAGGTTAACTAATGGCTTAGCTAAATAAAAGTTTGTTTAGGAATGGCTAACAACTCAGTGTAGAAGCTAAACCCGTTTGTTTAAGTTAGCTTCCGGTGCAGCTTAGCTAAAAATAGTTTGTACAGGTTAGCAAATGCTTCACTTCATCAGCTACAACAGTTTAGTTCATTCAGATTATTCAGATTAGCGAATGGTTTAGCTAAAAAGATTTGTTTGGAAATGGTTAACAGCTCAGTGTAGAAGCTAAACCTGTCGCTACTGGTCAGCTTAGCTACAACCAGTTGATACAGGTTAGCTATCAGGACAGCGCTGAAGCCAGTTTGGCTAATGGTCGAGCTTCCCTCTAGCTATAAAAGTTTTTGTCAGTTTAGCTAAAGTTTTCTTCTGTGCCAGCTTCTTACTACAGTAATATTTAATTTAAAAAAGAACGCATCATGCAACACAGTTCAAAGCAAAGACTGTACGTACCAACGCTGCGTGGTTCTGTAGCCCAGTGTACATTATCACTGTCTCTTCTTGGTGACCTCTTGGTTTCAAACAACCAGACAAAGGACATCCTACCATTCTGATTCTTCATTACTTTCAACCGCTAACTACTTAATGTCTGTATGTGTTTCCTTCGCAGAAATCATGAAAGGACATTTCTTTATTTTCCTGTCTGTTTTCCTGTTTCCACACTTGTATTTAGCCGTTAGTGTTAGTTCTTTCACGAGACCTGGACGAGGACGTGACTTTGCTGATGAATCGAGGCTACAGTAATTATTTGAGATGAAACACAACGATTAATGTTCTCTCACCCAACCAGCCACCTATCTGTAGGTTTGATATGGACGATATGTTTGTTTGTTTTTTGTAAATGATGTGATTAAAACCTTGGATTTTTTTGACACGACATTAGAAGTGTGTTACTGTGGTTGTGATGATCTTTTATAGCTACGGCAGAACGGAAATTACTGATTTGTCATCATGTCTCTGAAGCGCTGTTCACACCGTACGAACAACAGTGTCAACGTGGTGACGCTCAGTTTAAATAGTGTCTCAGTTCACCAGCCGATTTTCATTCCAACCATCAACTGTGGTCATGAGCTTTGTGATGATACATGTTCTTCTAGGTGAATGCAGCCAGCATCTAATCAGGACGCCTCCCTGTGGACGTATTCTGGACATGTATTACAGGGACGCCCTGGGCCAGACCCACAACACACTGGAGGGATTATCTCATCAGGCCGGGAAGGGTTAAGGCCAATTTATACCTCTGCAGCGAGTTTACGCCGAAGGCAAAAGGGCAGGATTGGTGCTCTGTTGTAGGTGTCTTTGTCGCTCTGCAGTTACATCGCCAAAAACACTAGGGGTTTCGGCTCATGTTGACGGTTGGAGCTGATCGATGTTGAACAACTGTTAGTTTTAGGGAATTACTAACTAGCAGAAAGGACAGAAGGCGTCGGAGGGGAAGGTATGAATGACCCTTAAACCAGTTAAGGCAGAAGAAGAAGGATGAGCAGGAAATGTGTAGGAGGTGGTGGGTCGCAACCAAGCCGACCAATCACAGGACCTGCGGTCTGTGCTGTGAAGTTACATTTTTAGGGAGGTGCACGTCAGGCTACGGCAAAGGTTAGAGAATGAGGCAACGGTGCAGGATATGATGTAGGGTTATGAGCAGGGCAGGGCGAAGGTTACGGCGTAGGGTATGAGTAGGTTATGGCGTACCTATACCTATGGCATAGATTTGGAGATTGGGCATTTAGAGGTTAGGGCCTGGGATCCCCCAGTAGAAGCTGGAGAAGGATCTGTGGGCTTCTTAGCCTGCTCTACAGCAGCCTACAATGGACCTTGATAAGTGGCAAACAAATTCATTGATGGAGAAGCAGAGAAGTAGCGGAGGTGTCCCACCATATCAGGAGAGTCTCACTGACCACGAGAGCCAGCGGGTGGAGGTTCAGACTGTGGACTCTCTAGGGCACATGGTTGGTTACCCCCCTGGACATATTGTGTCTGGGACTGGACTTTTACTTCAGCAGGATGTACATAGTGAGCAGTGGAACATAAAGATAAGACCTGCCCTTCTGCAAACTGTCTGCACTTTAAACCCTAATAAACTGATATGTAGCCAGGCCAAGTGCAGCTCCTGCTCACACACTCTGTTAATCAGTACTTATGTTTATTCCTCAGATAATAAACCGAGACACCAGCTCCGTCCAAATAAGGAAAAATAAAAGCACATTATTAAAACCAAGAGGACAAATAATTCAGAAAACATTCAATAAATCCAAATTATTTTCACCTCACTGTTTAAATGGAGGAACTATGTTTTCCTTAGGATGAGACACTGATGACCCTGAAGCAGGATACAGATGAATAATAGATTAGGTGATTGACAACATTTTATACAGGAAACTAAATAATTGATTGGTAGATTTACAATCAGTAGGTGCAGCCATAATTAGCATAGAGGCTAAAACTAATTCTTGAAATCAAAACATATCATTGTGTGCGTTTTGTCACGGAAATAGAGTCCTCTCTTGAAACGACGTGTAAAGTTGTCCAAAGAAAACAACAACAACAATACCTACAAAATAAATTGTCAAGCGCAGTCTGCTTGTTGTTTCGGTGAAAATAACATGAGCATCAGAGAAATAAAGTCAGAGTGGTGATCAGGCTCTTGCTGGAGGAGAGCAGGGACAGAATAATCGTGTAAAAGCCTGTAAAGCTGTCGGACTGTTCAGTTGTTTTAGCGAACTAAAGAGCGGTAACATCGGGTGCTTTTATTTTGACACCGAGGAGCGGAAGCGCTGGTCTCGTTTTGGCGCGCTTGACGCAGCGGAGCGCTGTGGTTGGCTGGCTGTCGGTTATTGTGCGGATCAAAGATGGCTGCCGCTGTTGTTCGGGATGCAGAGTGATCTCAGGCTGCCATCCGAGCGCAGGCCGAGCAGACGCTGACACACCCGGACCCGAGACCGAGACCCGAGACCCGAGACCACAGACCGAGACCCGAATCTGATTCTCTTCTGAAGGTAAACACGACGGTTGTTTTCCTGTCGATGTTTTTTCCGCCAGCATCCTCTGCTGTCATCCGTCTGTGTTTGATTGACACACGTCGCAGTTTCGATCAGAAACACAGTCACTGTAAGGTTCCCGCCGCGAGTTTGATTTCCGCTCATTTAAAGGCGATTAAACATGTAACTCTGTTATTAATCCGGTTATCGACGTGCTGTGGGTTCCGCCCGCAGACTGAAGGTTATTCCGGTTACTGCGGCGCAGCGACAGACAGACAGACAACCGGAGACCGTGTTTACATGTTTACATGCTAATTACATGTTTACTAACAGGACGGCGCCATACAGGCTAATAAACCAAGATTATAGTCAATAATATGTTTATATAATAATTTTCTATTATTAGTTATGTTAAGAATCCAGTTCAGTTGTAATGTTATTACAGTGTTTACTGTTTTAAACGTTAATAATTAAAGGTTATAATGTCTGCAGGACTCCGGTGGCCTCCTGCACCAAACCTCCATGTTATTATTAGAGATTTAAAGAGAAGCAGGTTGACGGATCGATACAGAGCTCAGCTGCTTCTGTCCATGTTAGAGAGGGACGACACGGCCGGACTGAGAAATACAGTCTGATGGAATAGTTACAGTCATGTTTATTAAAACACAGCTTACTTACATACAGTACACTTTACAGCCGCAATGATCGGTCCAATAATTCATCAGTTGTCAATTATTACATTAAATGGCAACTATTTTGATAACTGATTAATCATTTTGAGTCATTTGTTAAAGAAAAATCCTCTGATTCAGCTTTTTGAATATTTCCTGTTTTCTTCCACAGTAAACTAAATGTATTTGTGTTGTGGACATTTATTCATTTAGCTGCACTTTTATCCAAAGCGACTTTGGATGTTGTGCCTCTGGAGCAACGAGGGGTTAAGTGTCTGGCTCAGGGTCACCGTGGGGGATTGAACCCGGGAACGCTGCTCCATCACCATCCGCTGTTTGAGGATCTTTGGGAAACACTGATAGACATTTTTCACTGTTTAGACTAGAGGGTGGGGCTAGCCTGGTTCGCCTCTATCCTGATTGACAGAGACTTGTCAGTCAGCTTGTAGCCCCGCCCTAAAGCCCCCCCTGCTTCCTGGTCTCTGTTCCTCTAAATGGGACCATAATTTACTAAATGAACATCATGCTGTGTTGAAGAAGACTTGAAACTAGCGACTGAGACCATAAACTCATCAGGAAAGTGTTTACTGGGGTAATTATTCAGCTGAGCAGGAGAAACATTAGGTGGAGTCGCCCCCTGCTGGCTGCTGGAGAGGACGCAGGTTTGAGGCTGTGGGTGTAAAACACATGCAACGCTGAATCTGAAGTCTGCTTCCTGTCTGTGATGAAACAAAATAAAGGTTATCTCGACCTTGGTTACCAAGGAGACGGATAACAGTGCGTCCTTATCGGGGCGGCTGCGTCAGTCAGCCGAACAGCTGGCAGAGAGACGGCGTCTGGCCTCAGGCTTACTTTAGCTCGCCAGGCGACCCTGACACGACCCGGGTAGTACCTTTAAACCCTTCACACGGGATGCACTCATGTTTCATACTGTCCTCAGTGGAGCTTTAGATTATCAGGACTAACGCAGGTGTTTCTGATTTTAGTCTCTGCTCCCTGATCAATAACCAGTAATAAAGATAATAATCACAGGCTGAGCGTGTCAGCAGGCGTCGTGGTCGCCTCCCGTCAGTATCGAGCAGCCTGCAGGAACGTGTTGGTCTCACTGTGTGTTCAGGACCTGCTGATCTGAACCGGATCACCTGGGTCTGTTCAGCTTCCCCCTTTCAGTTAAACAAAGCAATGAGCTCTCCATCACCTGGAGGCTGTTTCCATGGTGACAGGGAGCCTTTATTGATGTCTGATTGGCCGGTGGTGTTTCCGTGGTGACGGAGGAAAGGTCACCGCCCCCGTCATCTCTCCGTTGATTGAAGCAGGTTATCAGTCGTCCTGCAGAGAAGCGTTTAAATATCAGCAGAGCCGACAGGACGCCTCCGGCTCTTTGTAGACCGCCAGGACTCATCAGCCAGGACTCATCAGCCGGGACTCATCAGCCAGGACTCATCAGCCGGGACTCATCAGCCGGGACTCATCAGCCGGGACTCATCAGCCGGGACTCATCAGCCAGGACTCATCAGCCGGGACTCATCAGCCAGGACTCATCAGCCGGGACTCATCAGCCAGGACTCATCAGCCGGGACTCATCAGTCAGGACTAATCAGCCAGGACTCATCAGCCAGGACTCAGTCTGACCGAGTGGATTCACACGCTGAGCACAGCAGGAGTAATAAAGAACATGAACGAAAGATGTTTAATGTGAAATAAACACTTTACTTTTAGATTAAAACATAAATGTAATAAACGAGTGAAAGACACTTCAGCTTACCTTCACCTTTATTTATTATGAAAACTCATTTTACAGACAGAATTACAAAAACAATCTTAATTTGATCCAGTTTGTCAAACAGAATTAGAACCTATCAGATGACGAGGTTCTTATTTTAACCTGCAAATATTAACTTACTGTATGTTATGTGTGAACATCACTGTATTAAACAGAGCAGCTCTGTCTCAGTGCAGAACCTCAGAACCTTCTGTAACCCTGAACAGAAGACGGATCATATGAGCTCTGTTCTCTGTGTATTTATTAAATCTGAACGTGACGCTGCCTCGCGTTCGCAGCAGCTCGCCTCACGATGGAATAGAAGCACAAACAGATTCCTGTCAATTTAATAAAAACAGAGAGGAGGAAACAGCAGCGTCAGCCGACTGAACATCACCGTGTTTACCTGAAAGCTGTTCATCTGAATAATAATTATTAATGTCAGGTTTCCCCCAGAACATTTCATAGTCCTGACTACATCAGCCACAGTCAGAGTTCAGACCAGACAACAGCTGCTTTGATTTGTTGTCTAACGGCCACAGAGTCAGAAACTCTTCTTCTGGACTGGAGACAGAAAACAGCCTTCACGCTTCTTTTAGGTGGATCAGGCAGATTTACTCACAGTGATGAAGGTCAGAAACAGACACAGGAGCAGATCAGCTTTTACTGGGAAGCAGAGAAAGAAGTGTTGATGTTGGCAGCACAGAAACAGCCATCCAGAAAATTCCTCCTACAGTTAATCTCCTGTAATTATTGTATCATTAGAGTCTGTTCACATGTGTGGGTTTAGGTCTGAGCTGAGTGTGTTCATCTCATGCTGATCCAGGAGAGGATCTCTGATCCCCTAAACATAGGAACCTGGTCTGTGTAAGTGATCCTGCATCCCTTTGTTTGGGGCCAGACTCCCAAAGCCGCCCTGGGCAGCAGGTCTCTGGTCCAGCAGGTCTCTGGTCCAGCCGGTCTCTGGTCCAGCCGGTCTCTGGTCCAGCAGGTCTCTGGTCCAGCCGGTCTCTGGACCAGCAGGTCTCTGGTCCAGCCGGTCTCTGGACCGGCAGGTCTCTGATCCAGCAGGTCTCTGGTCCAGCAGGTCTCTGGTCCAGCCGGTCTCTGGTCCAGCAGGTCTCTGGTCCAGCCGGTCTCTGGACCAGCAGGTCTCTGGTCCAGCCGGTCTCTGGACCGGCAGGTCTCTGATCCAGCAGGTCTCTGGACCAGCAGGTCTCTGATCCAGCAGGTCTCTGGTCCAGCAGGTCTCTGGTCCAGCCGGTCTCTGGTCCAGCAGGTCTCTGGTCCAGCCGGTCTCTGGACCAGCAGGTCTCTGATCCAGTCGGTCTCTGGACCAGCTGCATATGTGTTTTAGTCCTTCTCTCTTTATTCTCGTTATAAACAATAAATAAATGAACATAAATTCTTCAAAGACAACGGTTGATTTGTTATTTAATTATTTGCTCATCAGCAAGAGACAGTTTCCAGGACGATCCGCAGCTGAAAACGTGAGCTGTCCAAACACAGAGCGGAATCACCCAGAGGCAGAAACAGGAAACAGGAAACAGGGTGATCCGATATTCAGCAGAGCCACGTTACAGACCCGGGGTCAGCTGTTCTGTGAGGTGTGTTTATGGTGCTGCTCTCATGAGTTGTGGCGCTCTCTCTCCTGTCAGCAGGGGGCGCACTGACGGACCGCAGACATGGACACCACCACGTCCATCAAGATGACCACCCTGGCCATCCAGAACCTGTTCAGCTACGTGGAGGAGGAGAACCTGGCGGCCCTGAAGGCTCACCTGGACCGCTTCAAGGAGGTGGACGGACGCAGCGACGTACGTGTCTCCTCCCGCCCCTGCATCTCCCCGTCTGCGCGGCGTGTTTCCTGACTGTTTGTTTGTGTGTTGGCAGAACGGTCAGACCCCCCTGATGCTGGCGGCGGAGCAGGGCAGCATGGAGATCGTCCAGGAGCTCATCAGGAGGGGAGCCAACGTCAACCTGGACGACGTGGTGAGCCAATCAGAGACCGCCCCCACCTACCTTCTGCTCTCCTCACTGGGAGGAGAGCAGAAGGTAGGTGGTTGCTAGGAGACAGAGGTAATCGTGGCTTGTTTCCGTGGTAACGCCGTCTCTCTCTCCGTGTCATCAGGACTGCTGGTCGGCTCTGATCTGCGCCGCTAAAGAAGGTCACGTGGACGTGGTGAAGGAGCTGCTGGAGAACAGCGCCTACATCGAGCACAGGGACATGGTGAGACCCCGGGGGGGGGTCAGGATGTCATGTGACCTGTGCACAGCGACACTCTGTATGTTACAAGCAGAAGGAATCAGGAGGAATGTTTATTTATAAATAATCATTTATCATTTATTTAATTCTGATTTTTGGGTCTGCTTCAGTCAGGACGTGTGATCTGCTTTAACCTTTTATACATGACTTATTAAATCACAAAGTAATATGTTTGTTTAAACTTTCATTCTCAGTATATTTAACTCCTGAAATGTGTCCCAGCAGAGACACAAAGCAGCAACAGCATCAAAAGTGATTTAATGAAACTTCATATTGGTGCAAACATGTTTTTATAACGTTTACTAAAAGTAAGTGGTATAAATACACAAAGTTATTCAAACGCAAATCATAATTTAAAATAAGAACATACTAAACAAGGCAGAATAAAGTCTTTGCTGATGTATTTTCAGTCCCGAAACTAAATGTAGAAGAAATATGATTAAAATCTGGATAAAAGTTTTTCTAACAGCTTATTTAGTTGAAAAAACGTTATTTTACTGAGAAAAAGGGTTTTACAGGTATAGCTGAGGTACGTGGTGCATCTTCCCTAATTTAAAGTGATGATGCAGTAAATCAGATGGATGTAAAAGATGACAATCAGACAGAAGTGTGGACGACACTTCAGGAGGGTCCAGGTGGTGTTTGGGACACGGCCTCCAAACATCTGGCCGTCTGTGGAGGAGGCCGAGTCAGTCAGCTGTATTTATATAGCACATCTAAAAACATCAGGACATGTACAAAGTGCAATACTCAGTACTTTCAGGTTACCCTGACTAAATACTGTAGTTTTAAGGATTGTATTTATCCTACATAAACTCTACCTGCACTCATTATCACTATTAGTATTTAATTCACTACTGTTTATCATCAGATTTCTGATAATACTGTACAAATCTCTTGTGTAATAATACTTTTATATTTGGTTATATTTTCTACTTGATTTATTCAGTATAATTTAACAGGACAGAGCACATCAATAAACCCTGATGTAAATGTGAGTTAGTGAAAAGACAGAATCGTCAGCATAAAAAAAATAAACTAAATTTAAAATGAAGCCTGACGTCAGAGAAGCTCACCTGTTCTCTTGCTTCATACGCAGAGTCAGCAGCTTCCTCTCGGGGGTCAGTGAAGTATGTCTGATTACTGAACTTCCTGCGTGCTTTAACCTCGTGGTGATGATGTCACTGTGTCTCAGGGAGGCTGGACAGCGCTGACGTGGGCGTCTTACAAAGGTCGCGTGGAGGTCACCGAGGTGCTGCTGGAGCACGGGGCCAACCCCAACACTACAGGACAGGTAACACAATTAACACTCAGCGGCCACTTTATTAGGTACACCTGCACAGTCCACTGTAACTCCTGAGAGGTGGAGCTCAGGTGAGTCTGACGGAGGACGACCTCGTTACACTGACACCTCCTGTCTCTCTGTCTCTGCAGCAGTACAGCGTGTATCCGATTATCTGGGCTGCAGGTCGAGGACACGCTGACATCGTCAAACTGCTGCTGCAGAACGGCGCCAAAGTCAACTGTTCTGACAAGGTGAGCAGCTGAACTTAAACTAAAACTAACCCTTTAGCAAACCGTCCTGCAGCTGGATGTTTTGTTCCAGCCACTGGCTTCTATTCATTTCTGTACAATCTGAACAGAAACTTGTTTCATCATCACTCTGAACGTCACATCGGTCTCTGCAGACCTTTAAAGTCCGTCTCTATTAAACTGCAGAGACGAAGCGCTCAGTGTTTTTACATGTTTCAACAGTCTGATGGCTGATTTCAAACCAGTTTAGTAAAACTTGTGTCACTATATGTATACAAGTACATGTTGTACATCATGTACATGTTGTACATGATGTACATGTTGTACATGATGTACATGATGTACATGTTGTACATGTTGTACATGTACTACATGATGTACATGTTGTACATGACGTTGTGTACTTGTGTGAGCGCTGCAGTACGGGACGACTCCTCTGATCTGGGCGGCCAGGAAAGGACACTTTGACTGTGTGATGCACCTGCTGGAGAACGGAGCCGACGTCGACCAGGAGGGGGCGGTACGACCACACTCTGCGCCACGCAGCTCTCGCCGTTATTAGTGCAGTACCAGTACTGTGATACTGCAGTAACACTGCTGTCCGTCAGTTTTTCCCAGTAGATCCAAATAAATACCAAAACAGACTTAGATTTCTTGCTGATTCATGAAGCCTGTTTGTTGTCCAGCGGACTTTTTAGTTTCATAAAGACATAAAACATTTAAAGAACCAATCAGCTGTGAGGAATAATGTGTCATTCTAAGATCATTTCTAAGATGACGCTGTGGTTATTTAGTCTTAATATTCTGCTGCTGCATCTCGCCTCTGCGCAGAACTCCATGACGGCTCTGATCGTGGCGGTGAAGGGCGGCTACACCGAGGTGGTGAAGGAGCTGCTGAAGAGGAACCCCAACGTCAACATGACCGACAAAGACGGGAACACGGCGCTGATGATCGCCGCCAAGGAGGGCTACACCGAGATCGTGCAGGACCTGCTGGACGCCGGGACCTACGTCAACATCCCAGACCGGGTGAGGCGACGTGACGCAGCCTGTTTTCGTACCTGTTCTAAGTTATTTAGGCATGTTTAAAGACACACTGCTGCTCTCTGATGAATCTCTACCCCTCTGTGTGTTTGCGCTCAGAGCGGCGACACGGTGCTGATCGGAGCGGTGCGGGGGGGTCACGTGGAGATCGTCAGAGCTCTGCTGCATAAATACGCCGACATCGACATCAGAGGACAGGTGAGGACGGATCATCAGTGCGGTCACAAAGTAATAAAGACGTTTGTCCGTGCTGATGTCTCACTCTGCTGCGTTTCCAGGAGAATAAGACGGCGCTGTACTGGGCCGTGGAGAAAGGAAACGCCACCATGGTGAGAGACATCCTGCAGTGTAACCCCGACACAGAGACCTGCACCAAGGTGAGACCTGGACACACCTGCAGGGTTCTGCTGCAGAGACAGACAGGTAGAGACGTCTCACCTGTACAGAGTGGTGACTTTGTGTTTGATGCTTCCTGTCTCAGGACGGAGAGACTCCTCTGATCAAAGCCACCAAGATGAGGAACATCGAGATCGTGGAGCTGCTGCTGGATAAAGGAGCCAAGGTGTCGGCGGTGGACAAGGTGAGGACGGCGGAAGGATGATATTAGAGAGACGCTCGTTTCAATCTGTAGAGCTGTTATTAAAGAGAACTGAATCTAATCACAGTGGGTATCTTTAACTCACCTCATGTTTACTTTTGTACTTCCTGTTTTCCCAGAAAGGAGACACGCCCCTCCACATCGCCATCCGTGGGCGGAGTCGCCGCCTGGCCGAGCTCCTCCTCCGAAACCCCAAAGACGGCCGCCTGCTGTACCGACCCAACAAGGCCGGAGAGACGCCGTACAACATCGACTGCAGCCACCAGAAGAGCATCCTCACGCAGATCTTCGGAGCGCGTACGTCTGATGTCACAGAGCGTTGGTGACGCGAAGGCGTGAAGGTGTAGTAACACTCACCTGTGTGTCTCCGCAGGTCACCTGTCCCCCACCGAGTCAGACGGAGACATGCTGGGTTACGACCTGTACAGCTCCGAGCTGGCCGACATCCTGAGCGAGCCCACCATGCAGCCGCCCATCTGTGTGGGTCTGTACGCCCAGTGGGGCAGCGGCAAGTCCTTCCTGCTGAAGAAGCTGGAGGGTGAGTCCACGCACACACCTGAGCAACACACACCTGAGCAACACACACCTGAGCAACACACACACCTGAGCAACACACATGCCTGAGCAACACACACCTGAGCAACACACACACCTGAACAACACACACCTGAACAACACACACCTGAGCAACACACGCCTGAGCAACACACAAACCTGAGCAACACACACCTGAGCAACACACGCCTGAGCAACACATGCCTGAGCAACACAAACCTGAGCAACACACACCTGAGCAACACACACCTGAGCAACACATGCCTGAGCAACACACACCTGAGCAACACACACCTGAGCAACACACACCTGAGCAACACACACAACCTGAGCAACACACACCTGAGCAACACACACCTGAGCAACACACACCTGAGCAACACACACCTGAGCAACACACGCCTGAGCAACACACGCCTGAGCAACACACACGCCTGAGCAACACACAAACCTGAGCAACACACACCTGAGCAACACACACCTGAGCAACACACACCTGAGCAACACACGCCTGAGCAACACACATGCCTGAGCAACACACATGCCTGAGCAACACACACCTGAGCAACACACACGCTGAGCAACACAAACCTGAGCAACACACACCTGAACACACACCTGAGCAACACACACCTGAGCAACACACGCCTGAGCAACACACAGCCTGAACACACGCACCTGAGCAACACACGCCTGAGCAACACACACCTGAGCAACACACACCTGAACAACACACACCTGAGCAACACACACACCTGAGCAACACACACCTGAGCAACACACACAGCTGAGCAACACACACACCTGAACAACACACACCTGAGCAACACACACACCTGAGCAACACACACCTGAGCAACACACACCTGAGCAACACACACACCTGAGCAACACACACCTGAGCAACACACACCTGAGCAACACACACACCTGAACAACACACACCTGAGCAACACACACACCTGAGCAACACACACACCTGAGCAACACACACCTGAACAACACACACCTGAGCAACACACACACCTGAGCAACACACACCTGAGCAACACACACAGCTGAGCAACACACCTGAACACACACACCTGAGCAACACACACCTGAGCAACACACACACCTGAGCAACACACACCTGAGCAACACACACCTGAACACACACGCCTGAGCAGCACACGCCTGAGCAGCACACACACCTGAACACACACACCTGAGCAGCACACACCTGAGCAACACACACACCTGAACACACACACCTGAGCAGCACACACACCTGAGCAGCACACACCTGAATAACACACACCTGAGCAACACACACACCTGAGCATCACACACCTGAATAACACACACCTGAGCAACACACACACCTGAGCATCACACACCTGAATAACACACACCTGAGCAACACACACCTGAGCAACACACACCTGAGCAACACACACACCTGAGCAACACACACCTGAGCAACACACACCTGAGCAACACACACGCGAGCAACACACACGTGAGCAACACACACCTGAGCAACACACACGCGAGCAACACACACACCTGAGCAACACACACACCTGAGCATCACACACCTGAGCAACACACACGCGAGCAACACACACGCGAGCAACACACACACCTGAGCAACACACACCTGAGCAACACACACCTGAGCAACACACACGCGAGCAACACACGCGAGCAACACACACCTGAGCAACACACACGCGAGCAACACACACACCTGAACAACACACACACCTGAACGCATCACATGTTGAAGCTCCTCCTCTTCCTCCTCAGACGAGATGAAGACGTTTGCCGGGCAGCAGATTGAGCCGTTGTTTCAGTTCTCCTGGCTCGTCGTCTTTCTGTCTCTGCTGCTCTGCGGCTGCGTCGCCGTCGTCCTCGGCTTCACCGTCGACCCGAAACTCGCCATGGCCGTCTCCCTCAGCCTGCTGGCTCTGCTCTACCTCTTCTTCGGTAAGATGTGACTCGGCGGGAGGACAGGACAGTGATGGTGTTTAAATAAAGTTTCCTGTCCCTCCTCAGTGGTGGTGTTTAAATAAAGTTTCCCGTCCCCTCAGTGGTGGTGTTTAAATAAAGTTTCCCGTCCCTCCTCAGTGGTTGTGTTTAAATAAAGTTTCCCGTCCCCCCTCAGTGGTTGTGTTTAAATAAAGTTTCCCGTCCCCCCTCAGTGGTTGTGTTTAAATAAAGTTTCCCGTCCCCCCTCAGTGGTGGTGTTTAAATAAAGTTTCCCGTCCCTCCTCAGTGGTGGTGTTTAAATAAAGTTTCCCGTCCCTCCTCAGTGGTGGTGTTTAAATAAAGTTTCCCGTCCCCACTCAGTGGTGGTGTTTAAATAAAGTTTCCCGTCCCCCCTCAGTTGTGGTGTTTAAATAAAGTTTCCCGTCCCTCCTCAGTGGTTGTGTTTAAATAAAGTTTCCCGTCCCTCCTCAGTGGTGGTGTACTTCGGCGGCCGTCGGGAGGGGGAGAGCTGGACCTGGGCGTGGGTGCTCAGCACCCGTCTGGCGCGTCACATCGGGTATCTGGAGCTGCTGCTGAAGCTGATGTTCGTGAACCCGCCGGAGCTGCCGGAGCAGAGCACCAGAGCGCTGCCTGTCAGGTAACTGCTCACCTGGGAGGCTGAATTCAGGGAGAAACTCAGGTCTCAGGTTTTTAATCTGGTCTCAGTATCTTGTAGTTTGTATGTCTGCAGCTTTCTACACGTGTCGGGGAAACGTGTAAATCACCCCATGATGTCACGCTGATGTCATCACGTGTCCCTGCAGGTTCCTGTTCACAGACTACAACCGCCTGTCGAGCGTCGGAGGAGAAACGTCGATGGCCGAGATGATCGCCACGCTGTCCGACGCCTGTGAGAGGGAGTTTGGCTTCCTCGCCACTCGCCTGTTCAGAGTGTTTAAAACCGAGGAGACGCAAGGTAACACACACACACACACACACACACTCACACACACACACACACACTCACACGCTCACACCCACACACACACACCCACACGCTCACACCCACACGCTCATGCACACACACACGCTCACACCCACACGCTCACCCACACACACGCTCACACCCACACGCTCACCCACACACACGCTCACACACACACGCTCACCCACGCTCACACCCACACACTCACCCACACACACACTCACCCACACACACGCTTACCCACACACACACACACACACTCACGCTCACACCCACACACTCACCCACACACACGCTCACACGCTCACACACACACGCTCACCCACACACACGCTCACACCCACACGCACACACACACGCTCACACCCACACGCTCACCCACACGCTCACCCACACGCTCACACCCACACGCTCACCCACACACACGCTCACACCCACACGCCACCCACACACACGCTCACACGCACACGCCACACACACACACACACACACACACACTCACACGCTCACCCACACACACACACTCACACACACACGCACACTCACACACACACACACACTCCACACACACACACGCTCACACCCACACACACGCTCACACACGCTCACACACACACACACACACACACACACTCACACCCATACGCTCACACCCACTCACACACACACACACTCACACCCACACACACGCTCACACACGCTCACACACACACCCACACACACGCTCACACACCCACACACACGCTCACACCCACTCACACACACACACACTCACACCCACACACACGCTCACACACGCTCACACACACACCTACACACACGCTCACACACCCACACACACGCTCACACACACACACACACACACACACACTCAGTCACTGAGCTCTTCTTCTCTGTTCGCCGCCTCAGGTAAGAGGAAGTGGAAGAAGACGTGCTGCGTGCCGTCCTTCATCCTCTTCGGCGTAGTGCTGGCCTGCCTGCTGACCGGCATGGCGCTGCTGGCCGTGTTTAAGGTGGACGGGGAGAACCGCACGGTGAACGCCGTGCTGATCGCCATCGGCAGCGTGGTGGGTCTGGCCGTGCTGCTGAACTGCAGGACTTGGTGGCAGGTGACAGACTCGGTGCTGAACTCTCAGAGGAAGAGGCTGCACAGCGCCGCCAACAGGATGACCAAGCTGAAGAGTGAGGGCTTCATGAAGGTGAGGGGGCGTCTGGGGCTGAGGGGGAGCATGTGAGGGTGAGAGGGGCGTCTGAAGCTGGGGCGGTGAAGGGTGAGGGGGGCGTCTGAAGCTGGGGGGGGCGTGTGAGGGTGAGGGGGGCATCTGAGGCTGAGGGGGGCGTGTGAGGGTGAGGGGGGCATCTGAGGCTGAGGGGGGCGTGTGAGGGTGAGGGGGGCATCTGAGGCTGAGGGGGGCGAGTGAGGGTGAGGGGTTGAAGGGATGGGATGTTGAGGCAGGGACCAGCGAGGCAGAGTGGGAGACGAGACGTGTAGGATCAGGTCTTTAGGTATCGATCTGTGTCAGAGCTGTGTTCACTTCCTGCTGCTGCTTCACAATAAAAGCGCTCCCACAGCTGGAGGCTTTTACTCTGAAGCGGGTGCAGGATCTGTAATTCAGATTTATAACGGGACCACGTGTCGTCCTGCAGGTGCTGAAGCACGAGGTGGAGCTGATGGCGAGGATGGCGAAGACCATCGACGGCTTCACGCAGCATCAGACGAGGCTGGCGGTCGTCATCGACGGACTGGACTCCTGCGAGCAGGACAAAGTCCTGCAGATGCTGGACACGGTGAGAGAGATACACAAACATCATGTACATTGAAACATCTGGTATCATAAATGAGGACGAGTCGGTCGCTGATACAGAAACTTTATTAACGTGCCGTCAGAGAGACTAAACGCTTCGTTTTTTAAAAGCCTTTTGGTTGTTGCATCACGACAGCAGCAGATTACAGAGCTCAGCTGGTGTGGACTCTAACACCCACCAGCCCGCAGAGTCTCACCTGTGTTGGTCCTGCAGGTGCGGGTGCTGTTCTCCAAAGGGCCCTTCATCGCCATCTTTGCCAGCGACCCTCACATCATCATCAAAGCCATCAACCAGAACCTGAACAGCGTCCTCAGAGACTCCAACATCAACGGACACGACTACATGAGGAACATCGTCCACCTGCCCGTCTTCCTCAACAGCCGAGGACTCTCCAGCGCCAGGAAGATAGTCGCCACCGCCGACTAACGGGACGCCGCAACGCTGAAGGTAACCACGAAGTCTAGACTGCAGGCCAGGGTGTGACTCAGATCTGGTTTGATTATAAAAGAATCTGATCTTTAATATGTGGTCCACATCAGATCCAGGTCTGATTGTTGAACTGTGACCTCAGTCTGATCCTTCCTTTACTGGCGTATCACATAACAATGCTAACTGTGTGTCAGCAGGTTGGCACGAGGAGCTGGACAGGAAACTGTCTCAGCATAGTCTGGGAGAATTAACCAAGATTGGCAGCAAGACGACGCTGACCCGCAGAGTGAGTTTGTGTTTCAGACTCGTGTTTCCTTCTCGTGTCAAGTTGTTGGCTGTTTGATCATGTGACCTCTGTGTTCAGGACACGTACCGGCGGCGGCAGGTGCAGCGCTCGGTGACTCGGCAGATGTCGTTCGACCTGACGAAGCTGATGGTGACGGAGGACTGGTTCAATGACATCAGCCCGCAGACCATGAGGAGGCTGCTGAACATCGTCTCCGTCACAGGTCAGAGACTCACCGATTGTCTGATCTCTGATCAGCAGCGACTGACAGCAGACTACAAACGTCCTCTTCCTGTTTCTACCTGCAGGTCGTCTGCTGAGAGCCAATCAAATCACCTTTAACTGGGACCGCCTGGCGTCGTGGATCAACCTGACGGAGCAGTGGCCCTACAGGACGTCCTGGCTCATCCTGTACCTGGAAGAGACCGACGGTGTCCCAGACCAGGCCACGCTGAAGACCATCTACGAGAGGTCAGAGGTCACACTCATCTGTCTCTAAACCTCCTGCCTGTGGATCAGCCTGCCTCCTGGATCATTTCACTAGTCCCAGATCTTAAACCAGCAGGGAACATGTGGACTGACCTGACCGGGTGTTTTGTCTCTCAGGGTGTCGAAGAACATCCCGACCACCAAAGACGTGGAGCCTCTGCTGGAGATTGACGGAGACGTCCGTAGCTTCGAGGTCTTCCTGTCGTCTCGGACTCCGGTCCTGACGGCCAGAGACATCCGGACCTTCCTGCCCTGCACCGTCAACCTGGACCCCAAACTGAGGGAGATCATCGCAGGTAATTCATGGAATGGAAGAACAGTAATACTTAACAACTAGTGATAATCACTATTGATAATGCTTCCCTACTACTAGAGATAATACATCTACTGGTGATACTACTGCTACTAGTGATAATGCTTCCACTAGTGGTAATTCTTCTACTAGTAATAATACTGCGACTAAAACTTATACTGCACACCCAGAAACTTTCTCTGTCTCGTTCTAATCCAGATGTTCGTGCTGCCCGGGAACAAGTGAATATGAGCGGGGTCACGTACCCACCCCTTCCCCTGCAGGAGGCCCAGCCCCGCCCCACCTCGGTCTACAGCCAGGTGTCGTCAATGTGCTCGCCTTCCGCCTCCTTCAGCGGACCTTTCAACCAGCCACCAGGGGGCGGAGTCTCACAGCAGCCTCACAGCAGCTACTATAGCGGCATGTCGGGGCCACAGCATCCCTTCTACAACCGGGTGAGTACAGGCTCCGCCCACCACACTTTACAAAGTCATTCACAGTGACAGGTGACACAGTTCTGAAGACTGAAACGAGTCCAAAACGCCGTCCTTGACTCGCCATCACTCAACTGGTTGGTAAAGCTGTGATGTCATCACAGCTGCATACAGTTTCCTGCTCACCTGGTTCAGTTTCACCTTTTTATCATTCAAAGCTTCAGTTTGATTTTATGTCCTCTCTGTGCTGTGGGGTGAAGTGTGTTTCACAGTGAGTCTCTGCTGTCAGAAACCGTCTAATTAACCTTTTAACACTTCGACGCTTTCAGGTCCTGCTGGCAGCTTTCTGAATGTCCAAACAGCTGCTATTTAAAGTTCATACTCATGTGATACACAGTTGGAAAGCTAAATTCGACCAATGCAAAACATTTCAATATACAATCACAACAGTGGGTCCAATCGGTGCCTCTGTCAGACCACCCAATACAATCAAAATTGACCTGACTCCTCTATGAAGCCTCAGTAATCCATCGATCAATAATATTCCAACAAAATGGTCTTCTTCCATCAAGACGATCCAATCCAGTAAAAACATTTAGTCCAAAACACATTATTCCTTCAATAACTCCACAAAGACTGCTGCTGCATCATTGCATATTAGGAGGCAGACGTGCCTAATATTTCGTTATCATAGTAACTCCAGTTTGGATGTAAACACCTGCGATATATTGATTTCAAAATGGCTGCTGAACTTTGACCTTTCAATTGACACCTAATTCGACCAAACAGGAACTTACAAGTCCCGTCCACAGCCTACAACAGCCAACGAGAGCCCGAGCTGTAATGAAGTAGCCCCTATTATTTTGTGGATAGTAGCCAGTTGTGCCGATGCATGGCACTTTGTGTAGCCAATAAAATTCTGAAAATAACAATATCTGTCTTCAACATAGATAACATCCGTGTTAAACTGCCCACTTATATGGAGCGATGCTGCAGCAGCTGCTAGAGTTGACAGACCCTTAGAAAAACCTGTGTAAAGTCTTGCCATAAAATTTAAACTTGGGCTCGGTAAGGCTTCCTGCTGTGGCCCCACAGTGTTTCACAGCTTCCAGCTTAGCACAAATTTTCAAGCAGAAATGAAAAAACTTCTATTGTTAACTGGAACGCCGTCAACTTGGGTGTGATGTCATTCCTAGCTCCAACCTCCAACCTTCGACGCACCATTAATGTCCCAGTGTCCATCACGTCATCTCGTCCTGTAAGCTGAAGAGAGGCAGCAGAGACTCAGTGTGATCTTTGGTTTTTAAGTTGCTCCTTCTTGTTGTTTCGTGTTTAATCATCTCCATGAACATTATTTTGATTTTCTGCCCTCCCCCCCTCAGCCATATTTCCCCCATCACCTTTACCAGCTGCCACGCCCATTCGTGGCCTCCTACCCACCACACTTTTATCCACGCCCACTTCCTAAAACCTACGTCAGCCGGGACGCCGCACCTGTAAGTACCACAAACACCTGGAGTTTATTTCACATCAAGACCTTTAGAGGTTAAACCTTCCCTGCATCACCAGCGTCTAGTTCCTGGTTTTCTTATTGCTTCTTCTTCTGCTGTTGTTGACGATTATGCCAGACTCCACTCCTCCACCACTCGGCTCTTCTTCTGTGGTTTGTGGGGCTGTGTAGCTTTGGAATCACTGAAGCTTGTTTTTAATGTGTTACAGATGAATTTTAGTTTCTTCTTCTTTCTGCAACTGAAAATATTGTCAGCAGTCATTTCCACGCTCTGTCCTGTCTACTGTCTGTTTTCCAGATGTTTTCTCTCCAGTGGCGCTTCATCCTCACCTGTCTGTCTGTCTGTCTGTCTGTCTGTCTGTCTGTCTGTCTGTCTGCAGTATAGGGTTTCATCTTTGAAAAGGAAGCAGGTATTGAACTATCCCTAACATCACTCCCTTCCTTCCTTCCTTCCTTCCTTGTTCTTGCTCCTTTCAGATCCCACATTCAGACTAACTCCCGCTTACTCCAACTCCCAGCATGCACCTTGCCTGGACTAGCCTGTAGCCTCAGTAGAGTAGTTGGACATGTTTGATCTGATCCCCACTGCTACTCAAGAAGCCACGAAAGTACTGGTTAAAAAGAAACGATTCAGTAAAAAATATTGAGTAATGATGAATTTGTTGAGTAAAATATAACCTGCAGCATTGATTTCAGTTTTTCTGCAGAGCGATTTCCTGTCTTCACACAGTTCCTGGTACAGTTTCAAACAACAACAGGGATCTTTCTAAAAATCTAGGATATTTGTGTCATCAACTCTGGAAACGTCTTCAGGAATACTGATGTTTATTGTCAGACTCTTGATGCGTTTCTCTTCTGTGTTCTCGCTGTAGAAACATTACTAACATCTCTGTAGAAAATTGGGTCACTCCTGGCGGCTCTGTGTGACTTCGGCCTGATGCTGTTTCCTGTGTGTCCTGAGCTGGGAACTACATTTTAAAATGTAGTTTCACAGTTTTAAAACTGCTTTTGAATTTGCTGCTCTGTTTTCTGGGAATCAAACCCGTGTGTGTTTGTGTTCAGGGTTCGGCCTCTGTGGTGTCGGGCACTCCAGCCATCCTCCTCAGCTCCATGACGACAGAGGCGGTCTGTGAGCGTGTGCGTCAGATCGAAGGCATTGACCAGAGCATGACAGCTCAGTACTGCGCCACCATCAGAAAGGTTAGTGACACGACTTCACACAGGGATGAAACCTGGGCTGCTGTTTCGTTTCGTTTATTTCGTTTATTTCAGGCAATAGCACAGAAAGCACAAGGCAGACAAAATATTGTTAAATCATACAGCGCAAACAAAAACATGAAATGTTTCACTATAATGATCGAATCTGCCTGAAAGGGAGTGGGAAGAAGACACCTTATTTAATCCCACCCCATGCTGTCGAAAAGTAAAAGAACTTTTCTTTGACCTTGATGGAAAACATCATGAGGTCAAGAAAAGATGTGAAGGAGAATGCATGGGTTGTTACCGTGTTGTTTCATTCTGGCTATATAACTCTGGACAACCCGGTTAAAAATATAACTTTATTACCATTTATGTAGTCTATTTTTATTAATTATCTTCCTAATCTGTTCTAATTCTTCTGTTCGACCATATGCTGATGATACTGTCATTTATACTTCTAAACCTCATTTACTTCAAATACAAACTGCCCTTCAGTCGGATTTCAATACCTTGGCTCTAATGGCTCTTATCTAATAAATCATTGCTTAGTAAAACAAATTCTATTTACACTATGGTCTTAAGACAGAGCCTTAAAACAAAATCTAATTATCTTGCATAGAGTTGATAAAGTTAAATACCTGGGTTTATGGCTTTACTCCGTAGTTAAATCTCACATTGATCTCCTTCTTCACAAAGTTTATTTTTGAACCAGTGTTTTATTACGATCCAGCTACACAGTCAACAACAGCAAGTAATGCACGAGAGCTGAAACTGGGAGACATTTTCTCTGTTTCCTTCCTAAAGTAGGCTCCAGTGTTTCCTACGCTAAGAAAGGAGATAAGAAAGGAAGCACTGAAAAACCTTTTCATCACATTTAGAGCATCTGACCAGCTCTCATCATGGCCGTCGCTCTGTTAGGAACCTTTAAGAAAGCTCTGTTCTCAGACCTGATCCTCATTAGTAAATGAGTCCGAATGTTTTACATGTTGAATTAATTTTCATGTTCTTGTTTCCAGGCGAACGTTAACGGCAGAGTTTTGTCTCAGTGTAACATCGACGAGTTGAAGAAGGAAATGAACATGAACTTTGGAGACTGGCAGCTCTTCAGAGCCACGGTCAGTATGTAGCATGTTAACGAGCAAACACACTAAACGTTAGCTTTCTAAAGATCCATGGATTGGTAAACTCCCCTAATGTGAAGTAGGGCCGCAATAACAAAAACAAATATACTGAATAGTGTGACTGTTATTTTATCTTTTAATAATTTGGTTCATAAAACAGTACAAACAGTCTTAATGCTTTATAAATATGTAAATGTTTGTCCAATTATCAAAATAGATTTTTTGTTCTTCGACTAATCGATTAAGCTAATTGCTAACTAGCTGAGATAATTTAGTTCAATTATCCATGTAGCTAGTCATCCTGTTAGAGGACTCAGCCACAGGCTCAAGACCCAAACCCACCAAGAAAACCAGCTCAGTACCGTTTATTAGACTCTCCAACAGTTTCAGGTCTAAACTTTAATGCTCTTCTCCACCTGCTGCAGGTTCTGGACATGCGTCACATAGAGAGTCAGGTGCTGCACGAGGACGCTGCTAGTGAGCAAGGCAGTGTTGTGGGCGGTCACATCGAGCCGGGAAGGCGAGCGGCGGCTCCACCTCACGCCGGCGCCGCCAACCCAGACGCTTCTCCGATGTATAGCTTCAACCTGAGCTTCGAGGAGCTGAGCACTGTGGGACTGGACGAACCAGCAAGACACGGAAACATGCAGTGGATGGTAAACCACCAAACACTGAACCTCCTGTGGGTTATCCTGACTAACAGGGACACAGATGAAAGTTTTAAAGTTCGACTTTCACACCTGGGAGCAACATTAACTACATTTCATTCATTGTTTAGGGGACAAGGTAGAAATCTTAAGAGATGGATATCTCAGAATATATTAAACCAAAACTGTCTGACAGCAGAGAGACATGTTTCTTTGTATTTTAGATGAACTGAACACAATAATTACAATCTCAGACAAAATATTATTTCATATCACAAGAGACAGTCAAGTAATATTTAATTAAATTCACTGATTAATTAAGTTTCAGCAGACAAACTCTTCTTCTTACGGTCTGTCCTCAGGGTGGCCCTCACCGAACCGCCAGCATGACCAGCCTGAACTCCCAGGAGTCCTCAAACGACATCTCCAAGCTGACGGACAAGCAGCAGGCCGAGTACCGCAACGCCTACCAGGAGTACATCGCCCAGATGGCCCAGGTGGAGATGGGTGGGGGCAGCGGCGGAGAGAGGCCCATCCAACCACAGCCAGGACAGTTCATGACATCATCTTCCGAAGACAAGAGCAAAGATGGCGGCGAGCAGGACGGACGCAAATCCTTCACCAAGAGGAGCAGCGTTAAACCGGCGCCAGACAACACCGACTTCGCTCCCAATGGTGACGCACTGGACCCCATCACAGAGGAGGATGAAAAGGGGGACCACGGATCCTCCAAGTCCCTGTTGACCCGCAAGACCTCAGCTGAACGAGGAGGTCTGTTCCAGGGCGCCACCGACCTGAAGCTGAAGGCGGGTGGCGGGCTGCGCTACCAGAAGCTAACCAGTGATGATGAGGAGTCTGAGGAGTCCGATAACGCGCCCCTGCTGAAAGACGGCAAGAAGGTGGTCGACCCTAAACTTCCTGGCGGCTCGCTGGCGCTGAAGGGGAAGGATTACCTGTCGGACGCCATGTTGGACAAGAAGGACTCGTCGGACTCCGGCGTGCGCTCCAATGAGAGCTCGCCCAACCACTCCCTGCAGGACGAGGAGGCGGACCTGTCACAGCTGGAGAGGGCCAACCTGATTGAGCTGGATGAGGAGAGTCTGGCCAGGAGCGCTGCCTTCCCAGCAGCCTCAGCGGCCTACAGGACCCGGCCATCGCCTCGCGATGTCGATCTGCTCAGAGGACCAGTGCAGCCTGCTGGCCAGCAGCCCTGAGGAGAGCTGGCCCTCATCCAAGAGCTTCAACCTGAACCGCACTCCGAGCAACGTGACCCTCAACAACAACACCAACGCCCAGCAGGGCAACCGCCCCCGCCAGCCTGCAGAGGGCTCCACCTCCTCCAACCCCACTTCCTCCTCCTCCAGTGATGTCATCATCTCCCCGAGCTCTGGCACCTCCGGCACCACGACTAGCACCACCAGGCCGGGGCCGAACAACGAGAACGTCCGAGTGGTTCACCTGAAGAGGGGGCTGAAACCCGGAGACCCACCGGAGATCTGTACCGTGTCCTCCGACACCGTCACCTTCGGCGAGGAGCGGGAGAGCATCCTGTGACCTCGTGGTGAAGAATAAGAGATCACTGAGGGTCCACCAGGAGCCGGATGCCTTCCGAACCAATCGGAAGCTTGTTGGTAGACTTTTGCAGACTTGTCTGGAACCTGCTCTGCCTACAAGCTTCTGAAGAGACGAGACAAAATTTAACAAGTTTGATGAGTCGAGAAGACGTAAAAAATCACCTGCCGATTGGAGAATTTGAAATATTCTGTTTTCAAACACTAAAAGCACTAAAAGCGTCTCTGTCGATGTTTAAAGTCTGAAAGAAGGACAGCGGCTGCTGGTGGACTCGTAGTTTTAGTCTGTAGTGTGATAATCGGTCTGTGGTTTAGTTGTTATGTGATGCATGAGCTCAGCTGACGTTCTGTAGAAACTAACTAGAAGCTGCTGCATGTTGTTGTTGTGATGTGATTCGTCGCCTCCAGGATTCAACACTTCACTCATTCGTGACATTATTGGTTTTACAAAATATGACCCTCCCTACTGAAACGAAAATGACAAGCTAACTGGACTTAAACAGGTATTACGGGGTCCACGTACACGACACAACTCTGCACCGAGGGCAAAGAGCGATCAGAAAGTAGGTTATTCGCTGAAGATAATGTATACTACTAAATTAACAACATACCACTAAATTCGTAAAATACTACTCGTGCGGGAAAAGCTAGTTTCAACCTGGAACGGGAACGCTTTATTGGCCTCTAGTGGCCTCTCTAAGCTTTAGAAGAACATGAGTTTAGAAACATGTGAAACACTGTGTGGTGTCATATTACTGAACGTAATCCTGACATGAAGGAAGGTTGATTTGGCATCATAGATCTGAATCCAGTCTCTGTGATATTTGGAGAACCCATAGATACATAAAGCAGATTATTTGTTTTTACAAAGGACTTACAGGAGGAACTGTGTGTGTGCTGTGTACAGGGCCTGAGGGCTGAAAAAGACACTTACACTTAATATACTTACAAGAGAATATTAAAAATGTAATTAAATAAAGCATTTGGTTCTTTGAAGCAGACACAGCCGGATGTCTCATAAATTTCAAGGTAAAAATTGAAAGTAGAAATGTATTAATTAAAGAAAATGTAGATGAAATTATCAGGGAGGTGGAGGCTAATAATGAGAGTTGCTGTCCGCTGGTTGAATGTCCTTGTGAAAACTCTCACATTTGTGAATACAGAAAAGATTAAACAATATTTAAATCAAATTTGTGCACAGATGATATTGGTATAAATAAATATCCGATCTTACAAAAGGATTTTTACAGGTTTAAAGCAGATTAACAGCCACTGTCATGTCACAAACTGTAAATCTTCCAGAAGCTCGTTTGAGCCCAAAGACTGGACTGGCTTTGATTTTTGATCCGTCGTGTTTAAAAGACAAACTTCACTCTGCTGTTGTTCTGGAGGCTGATGTGCTGCTGCAGAGTTTCTCTCACACTGAACTCTTTCAATCCTTCACAAAGCTGCTGGATATTGTTTCTGATTGGCCCGTATTCTGAGGAATATACCTTTTTATTGACTATGAAGAACATTCAGATTTGACCTGCCTTTTTCTTGCTCTCTCGTTTGTTTCTGTTTTGTCTCATTTCTGCAAAATGAAATCAACAATAAATAAAAAACAGCAGGTTTGAAGCTGCTGTGATGCTGCACAAAAACAAGTTAAACTGACTTTAAACCTTAAAGTAACTTCAGTGTGTTGGAAACTCTGTTCTTCTGTCAGCATCAAGTTGTAGATGAACTTGTGTCAGTTCAGTGTTCGTGGTTGTTTAGAGACAAAAAGTTGTTTCTAGTTTTGTGTTTTATTCAAACTAATAAATCAGTGATCGTGTTTATTCAGAGCTAATACTGAGAACTGGAGGCTTTTATTCTGAAGCTTGGGTTGAATCTGGAGATGAAACCATTAGTCAAGTAATAAGAAAAGTCATCTGCAACTATTTTAATAATTAGTAATTTTTCCACAAATTAGATCTCCCATTATAATGAACTGTATATTTTGGACAAAACATCTGAAAATGAATGGCAGATGAATCAACAATGAAAATAATGGCTGCAGTGACTCAAACACAAAATACAGAATAAAAACCAATCAATCAGTTTATGAATTCCAGCAAAGGCCTCAAATTACTTTTTTCCCTCTTTATGTTTGTCTCTTTTAGGAGAAAGTTAAGATGAATTTCCTAAAAGTCAATAAAGTTCTGCACGTTTCAAACCGCTGAAGAAGAAAAGTTTCTGTCAGAGAACAATTTTTTAAAATAAATTCAGAATATGAAGCAACAGTTTTGACAGAATAATCTCAGTATCAGCTGTCTGTGTGTTTTCATGTCACCTGTCAAGTGAAGCTGCATGTTGATGTGTTATAGTCGTGTCTCAGGTCTGAGCTGATCTAGAATCTGTTAACATCTGTCGTCCTGTAACGTCTCCTCTGAAGGTGAATTTAAAATGTTGTGGCACTAAAAGAAATAAAATCTGATGTTGAATGTTGATGCTCTGTGACTTTTTTAATCTGATCACATTTATTTTATTGTACTGGTTTAAATATGGATGTTAAGACAGAAAATACAACGATAAAAGCAGAATTCACAGCTGCTACTTACATAAAAGTAACAGTACCAAGATGTAAAAATACTATGTTACAAGTAAAGGTTCTGCTTTCAAAACGTTTTATCACTTAAAAGTACTTTACGTTTTAAAAGTGAAAGTACGGAATAAAACCCTGAATGTTATGGACGGTATTTAATATGATAGACTGTAAATTATATCAAAATAAATACTAATATATGTAATACAATGTATAATATTTGGTCAAATTGTGTAAAAACTTTGTGAGGATCAAACTCAGCAGGAAAAGAAATTTACTTGAGCAACAGAATAAATCAAGAATATTTGTTGAGTTTTTGTCTTCAAACCTTTATTGAAGTGATGAGAAGCTCTGCAGCCATCAGCAGCTACTAGATGCTGCTCCAAGAAAACTTTATTAAAGTGAAAATCAAAGTCAACACAGTTTGTACACAACAAGTTCAGCCCTGAGGAGATCATTTCACCATTTCTAAGAAAACACATTTCTGACATTAAAGGCACAATCAGTGAGCCAGATGTTAACCAAAGTGAAGCCTCGTCCACCACCAACATTTAAACCACAGGACTGGAAGTTGTCTCCCTCCTACACAGAACACAGAGACACTGAGGAACCAGAGGACCTGAACCAGAACCCAGGATAAAGAGGTTCAGTGAATGTGGTGTTGAAGGTGTGGAGGTGGATCAGTGTGTCAGAGGAGACTCTGTAGAAGGACAGAGAGCCAGCAGGACAGTCCACATACACTGCTACTCTGTTAGAGGAGGAGGAGGAGGAGGAGGAGGAGGAGGAGGAGGAGGGAGGGAGGACTGTGAATCTGTTGTTGTGCCAGACAGAGTTACAACCATCAGAGCAGTCCAGACTCCAGGACTGATCATTCCATCCAAACACACAGTCTCTGCCTCCTCTCCTTCTGATTCCTCTGTAACTCACTGATATATAAACTCTTCCTCTCCACTCGACCTCCCAGTAACAGCGACCAGTCAGACCATTTCTACACAGCAGCTGAGGACAGAAGTCAAATCTCTCTGGATGATCAGGATATGGCTGCTTCTCTGGCACATGTGTCACCTTCCTGTTGTTGTCAGACAGTTTGAGGTTTCTGTTTGCTGTGTTTGTGTCCAGTGTGAGTTCACAGAAATCTGATGAGAGAACGAGACACAACACAGCAGCAGTTTATCATCAGACACATCTGAAGGTTTATTCTTTGTTTGTGTGCTGATGTTGTTCATTTCTATAAAGTTTAATGATGATGCATTTAGTCAGTAATGTTTGAATGAATAAATACCACAACTATCAACTTTGTATTGAAAGAGAAACTGACTGTGTGCTGTTTTGTCCTCATGAGTCAGATTGAATCCACACTTACACTTCCTCAGACCAGGTTTTAACCACTGCTCTCCACCATGGTCCACCCTGGAGGAAGAAACACAGTCAGAGTGATTTTCTATCCAACATGAGTCCTAACTGCTGTTCAACATGAAGCAGTGTTCCTCAGTTTGTCAGTGTGACAGAGAAACAGGCTGAAACTCATCTGGATCAACTGTCTCCAGGATTCTTTCACTGTCTGAGAGAAAAAGACCTGAAGAAGAAGAAGAAGAAGAAGAAGAAGAAGAAGAAGAAGAAGAAGAAGAAGAAGAAAAGACCACTAACATGAGAGCAGGATGTCAAATATTGTCCTCTGCATGTTGTCCCTCTAAATAAACAGTTTGAGCAACATTCACACATGAACAACTAAACTGTTTCCAGACTGTTCTCAGATCAGTCTGACCACCAGATTCAACTTGTATTGTGTAATTTATATGTCAGAAACAGGGTCTGAGGACAGAGAGTCCATATGATGTACAGATTGTAAAGCTTTCTGAGACAAGTTTGTGATTTTGCACTTGATAAATAAAACTGACGACTTGGGAATTTCGTATCAATAAAGGACTGTATTTCACAGAGACAGATGAGGCTGAATGATGAAGTTAACAGAGAATAAAGGCACCTAGAAGCTGTTTCTCTCAGCAGCAAATCATTTACACTGTAATTATATGCATCAAAATTTGCTCATTCTTTTTGTTTTAAATATTTAACATCTTGATTCATAATAATAAAACTAGTATTTACAGCAAACAGTGTTGGGCCACTTGGAAAATGTAGTGAGCCAAGCTGCCAGTTAACTCTACATTAAATGAAGCTTCACTACACTGAAGCCCCCAGGAGAAACGTAGCAAGCTAAGCTACAGCAACAAGGCAAAAGTCATTTACTACATCTGAGCTACTTTTGTTTATATTGAACCAACTTCATTCCAGAGGAGCAAAAGAATAAAGACCTGCTCCAAACAGTAACAACGTGAGAGAGATCTAAATGAGACAGAAACTCCCTACTTACTGGGAGAAATGCCCAAATTATTACAGCAAAATGTATTTCCTCACAAACTGAGAACAACCAGCGGAAAAACATTATTATTGTTTGTTAGTTTAATAGTTGTGCTGCTTGTGAGAAAAGCAGGACATATTTTCAATGTACGATTTATTTTGTGTAGTTTTTAAATATAACCTGTGACTTTCTGCTTTCTCATTGTTTAAACATTCAGGTCAATAAATCATTTGAGAAAGAGAGGGAGAGAGAGAGGAAACTAGTTCCTGCCACTACATATCAAAGTTTCCTCCTCACTAGAGGAAGAGGTGCTCAGACTGGACCCTGATCCTTTTCACAAGAGCTGTTTGTTCAGGCGACACAATAGAAAGTAAACTCAGTCTCTTGTGTCTTTATTCCCCTGCAGCAAAGTCACAAGGATTTGGACGTGATGTGACCGTCATACCAAAGTGCTTCTGTTGGCTCCACATACAGGTCTGTGTGTGGCTAATCCATTTTCCAGCATCAAGACATTTACAGAAGTGTTTATCAAAATATTGTTTTTCATGGATTATTTATATTTACAGATAAAATGCCACATGAAATAAGGACGATAAAAGATATTTTAAAAAACCTGTAAATGTCTTGTTACCTCAGAAACAGTGTGTGAAATGATGCTCTAACTGCTTTAAAGGACAATGACTTGATTTGGATGAGCTAACGTTGTGCTGTAGAAAACAAACTTTCAAATGATTTATGATTCAATATGGAGAGTTTTCAAAAGAGCGTCAGACTTTTACTTGGAAAGTGCAAACAAAGATAAGATTTACACGATCTAAAGTTCACAAACTTGGTGTAAAACAGACCAAACCTAATGTTTAGAAATATAAATGATATATATACACTGTAGGTGGGGGTCAGTGGGTCTATTGCTCGTCTCCAGATGGTACAAAACGCTGCAGCGTCTCCTAACTGGAACGTAAACACGAGCACATTTCCCCATTTCAGCCTCACTCCACTGGCTGCCTGAACATTATAGGATTCATTTGAAGATTCTTTTATTTGCTTTTAAATGTCTTAATGGTTTTTACTTGGATTTTATGCATCGTGTGAGTTTTGTATTTAGTGTCTTTTATTATGGAGTTAATCTGAGCTTGGGGGTCTCTAATACAGCCTACTACTACTGACGTTACCCCCGGAGATAAATAAATAAACAGGGTTCAGATCAGGGGTTTGACGGCACACTGGGGTGACGAGAACATAGTTTAACAGTATTTTGAATAAATATTCGATGCTGAAATATATCAGTGGGGGTCTTGACCTCCTCAGAAGACTTTGAGCATTTAACACTTAATTTCCTGCTTTCTGGAGACATTTTCTGACCAATTTATGGTGAAAATGTCTTTATTTATATGAAGGGAAACAAAATGAAGGTGGCAGGTGACAAATGAAAATCTAAAAATATAATGTAACTCAGTAATCAGCAGCTTGTTTTAGCTTTTTTGGACAAAGCACATTTGTTTCTTCTATATTTCAGTTGCATTGCATGTTTCCTTATTGGTCATTGTTTCATTTGTAATTTAACTTTCCTTGTTGCTGTTTGTCAGAACATTTTTAACAAAAGCTTTCAAAAAGCTCCTTTCTGAACACTGCTCGGCTCCTGAGCTTCTCTTCTCCCTCGTCTGCCTCGCCGACAGAGATTAGCAGGCAGAGAGAACGGGAGGAGGTGAGCGTCACATAGCGCCCAGAGGACCTGATGTGGAGAGGGCAGAGGAGAGGACCGGCAGCTTGGAAAAGTCCCAGTACACCAAATGTTTGCGGGTCGCGGTCTCAACCTGGTTCCATTACAGTTCGCGATGTCCATAAGTTACTCACTCAGAAACTCGGCGGCAAAATGGGTTTCTGCTTTTGTAGCAGCAGTTTAGCACGTGGCTGTGGCGTTAGCTCCAAAATACAGCTCACGCACGCGTGTTAACACATTTTACACTGACAAAAATCTCTTAGCTCTTAACTTTTAGGACAGGTAATGTTAAAGCTGCGGAACTTACAGCCTCTTACAGCTCTGAGCGTATCTATATTCTTTCCTCGGCTTCGTCTTCTATTTTCTCGTCTCCGTTTCTTTTCCGGTTCTCCACTTTTTTAGTCCCGCCCCCTCAAAACCGGGTAGGCTGCATAACTACTTCCTGATTGGCACTAATTGGATAATGAACAAAACTGACACCTGGCCACCCAATACAAAAGAAAAATGACCTGGGACGTTCAAGGGCTACTCACAACATAGGATATTTGAACACCTCGCAAATAAACGTAATTAATACAAAAAGGTATGACACAGCAGGGACAATTGAACTAGCACATATTTCAGCATCCTGTATTTCTCTTAGCAGAACACAAAGGAAACAATATACACATTTAGCAGGGTGCTACATATGCATGAGTAACATTAGGCAAAATCTGTTTTCACTCCCTTTTCCTCAACAAAGTAAAGATCTAAATAGAAAAATGAAGTGCTGATTTGTCTGTGATTCAAACTAATTAAACATTTATTGAACATTTGTTATTTTATTATTAGGGAAATTATACCACGATAATTATTATTGTTTAATTGCCCTGCTGTTACTCCCAGTTTACATGTTGCCTTGTGTATCGGCCTGTATTAGGGCTAATGTTAGTGTGTTCATTATAATGTCAGATAATAACCTACTATATATCTTAGCACTCATATAATATTAGTTCCAGTTGAACAGCTGTTTCCTTTGTGTGGATTGTTTCCATTCATTAAATCAGTGTAAGAAAAATAATGGTGGTCAGTTTCTAATTAGTTAATGCTAAGTTCTACTAACTCGTCAATAATCGTTCATGCACAACAATGAGTTCAACATTTCTAAAGTTTGCTGTAGTGCATCAAACTTTTTTAGTGTTGCTCACCTCCAGGCTGTGATTAGGCAGCTCACAAAAGTTACTTTGATGAACAACAACAACTTGATACGAACACGACTGCAGTAAAGGCACCCGAGCTTCTTTCTCCTGTTTCTACTGAGAGATTAGGAGGCGAGGCGAAGCGGGAACAGGTGAGCGTCACATAGTGCCCAGAGAACTAGTAGTGGTACTGGTGACCCACTTTAAGCACTTTTAAGTGCACCTTGACCTTTTGAGTGACACCTTAATTAACCCAATAGAAACTTGGATGGCCTGTCCACGGCCTACTGGAGCCAATGAGTGTCCACGTAGTCAGGAAGTGCCAGCCCCCTTTCTTTAGTGCATACACTGACTGGTCTGAGTATTTCAGGAAACTGCTGATCCACTGGGATTTTCATGCACAACCACCTACAGGGTTTACAGAGATGGTCCGACAAAGAGAACATGTCCAGTCAGCCGCTGTGTGTGGATGAAAATGCCTTGTTGAGGTCAGAGGTCAGAGGAGTCTTCTTCTTCTTCTTCTTCTCTCAGACAGTGAAAGAATCCTGGAGACAGTTGACCCAGGAGGGCAGACTGGTTCGAGATGACAGAAAGGCAACAGTAACTCATAAACCACTCATTACAACCAAGGTCTGCAGAATAACATCTCTGCACGCACGAACCTTGAAGCAGATGGGCTCCAGCAGCAGAAGAAGAACACACCGGGTACCACTCCTGTCAGCTAAGAACAGGAAACTAAGGCTACAATTCAAACAGGCTCAGCCAAATTGGACAATAGAAGATTGAAAAATGTTGCCTGGTCTGATGAGTCTCAGATTTCAGCTGCATCACTCAGATAGTCGAGTCAGAAAAAACATGAAAGCATGGATCCATCCTGCCTTGTATCAACAGTTCAGGCTGGTGGTGGTGCTGTAATGGTGTGGGGGATATTTTCTTGGCACACTTTGGGCCCCTTAGAACCAACTGAGCATTGTTTAAACGCGACAGCCTCCCTGAGTCTTGTTGCTGAGCATGTCCATCCCTTTATCACCACAGTGTACCATCTTCTGATGGCTACTTCCAGCAGGATAATGCTCCATGTCACAAAGCTCAAATCATCTCAAACTGGTTTCTTGAACATGACAGTGAGTTCACTGAACTCCACTGGCCTCCACAGTCACCAGATCTCAACCCAATAGAGACCCTTAAGGAACAATCCTTATCCTATAGCTGACTTAGACCACTGAACCAGTCACCTTAGCCATCATCGCAACAATTTAATCAAGATGCATCAATAATTGTTTTATAATTGAATCGCAGCCCTCTGAATCGTAATCGAATCATGAGGTGATCAGAGTTTCTCCCCCCTAGCTTTACACCACTGCATCTGACGCTTTGCAAAGCACTTGGCGATGTAAGACTTTAACTCACTGAGCTCCTGAGAGCGACCCATTCTTTCACAAATGTTTGTAGAAGCAGTCTGCATGCCGAGGTGCTTGATTTTATACACCTGTGGCCAGAGGAGTGGACTCGAGTTGACTTGGACACAAAAAATTATGACTTTAGACTCGACTTGACAAAATCAAAGGAGACTTGCGACTCGAATTTGACTTTAACACCAATGACTCGTGACTTCACTTGGACTTGAGCCTTATGACTCGAGCTGACTTGACACTCCCCGTGCACAAATGAAACCTACATAGGGTTGGTGATGGCGCAGTGGATAAGACGCCTGCCTTTGGTGTGAGAGACCTGGGTTCAATCCCCCACTGTGACCCATCCAACATTGTGTTCATGACCAAGACACTTAACCCCTCGTTGCTCCAGAGGTGTGCGACCTCTGACATGTCTAGCAATTGTAAGTCGCTTTGATAAATGAATAAATGTAAATTATGACATAAAAAACTGTGCAGCGCATCAACATAGCACTGTGTAATTAATTAAATTTTTATCTTAATTAGACTGGAGCGTCTGGCTTCCTCCAGCAAGGGGGAACAATCACCGACTGGTGTCGTGCCAAGGCGCGTGCATTCAGCAGTGAAGGCGGACCTTCGACTTCATCAAAGTCAATGAAAAATATACCATGTGGATTGTTTAATCTATCGTTTCAGTATAGTTTTATTACCAAGGTTTGTGCAGAGCAAGCTAGCACTCAAACCTTTTTATAGGCTTATGTTATGTGTTATCGAACTTCGTATTATTCATTGCACTCAACTGAGAATGTCTACACAAGACGAGCATTTAGTTTCACTCGTAAAGCAAACATTTATTTCACGATAGTCTGGTGATGTTATAACTGACCACGTAGTCGATCACTTTCATCCATGTTACTGTTTAGAAGCTGGATTCAGACAGACTGTCACCTTTTTCAGGTAAGCTGCTCCTACATACGCCATCGATACTGTATCAACATCACTGTAATCAGTTTAACACTTTGCTCGCCTCAACGTTACATCTCCTTGACTCGAAATGTACATTAAACTGAATGCAGCATTGTAGACAATATTTTGTCCTTGTAATCCATGTTTCCATTGCATGGCCTTTGGATATTGCTGGAATTTGTCCCCCTCCTTAAAGGGTAAATTATCATAAAATTTAATAATGCATTGCATTTAAACAGAACTTTTCAGGGCTCCAGATTTTTTCACCCCCGTCCTTGAACCGTCCTGAAAAACAATCTGAACCGTCCTAAAGTCAATGTCAACCGTCCCAAAATCAAAGAGAAGCTGGAGGTGGTAAAATGATAGATAGACAATTTATAAGCTATGACACTGACACACTATATTATTGGTATTTGGTATTGGTATTGGTAGTATTTTTCTCTTAATTTCCTATATGTAGAAAAAGAAAAAAATATTTGTTCTGCATGAATACAAAAAAGCATTTAACTCCTGTTTTTTTTACCTGTTTACAGATAACTACTTTGAATGGAGCTAAATAAATATAATAATATATTATTGGCAGATATTCTTTCCCCATTTATTGCCAAATCTCTGTATGAAAGCGGCTGTGGTTCTGGCTCTAGGAGGCTGTCTCCTTATTTTGTTTGTGATTGGATTTTGGGATTGGCCATGATGTTCTGTGCTGAAGCCTTGATTTTTATATATAGCCTAGGTGTAAGGTAAAGACACGCTGATGCGAGCGGCAGCAGCCTGCGTAAGCCTTTCAAAAATGCTTTTTTACTAGTGATAATAACGTTTAAATTAACATTGTAATATAAGCTTGAAGTGTTTTATATCTGTGAATTTTATTTAAAGGCAAGTGAAGTGTTTATTTGAGAGGCTAAACTGATTGTCACCTCACTGTCGCCTCTGGCGGCTTGGTCGTCACTTTAAATAACAAAACTTTAATTTAACAACAAAGAAATGCCCCAAACATTTTTCAAATTAACTTTATAAAGAAACGGTTTTATTGGCTGCAACAGTAGCGTTAATGTTAGCTGTATTGTGGGGAGGAGGAAAAAACACGGGCTTTGGTCTTTAACACACAGTGAAAT
>JALXJV020000017.1:2052833-2158013 GCA_024633595.2 Lepomis macrochirus | reverse complement strand
AAATTATTGTACTTAAATAGTAGCAATAGCTGATCATTAACCAGAGAAAATAGAAAAGGTTGCATAACTAACCAGGCTTTCAATTACATTAAATGTTAGAACAATGGTGTCAAATGTTTACATTTCTATTAAGGCTAACTGTCTGTATTCTCCGGTCAGTATTAAGCTATTTGATAAACAGATGATCTATTAAATCTTCCTCATCTGGCTTTAGGTTCATGTTAAAAGTATATGATGTTTTCCTGATTCTAGACTGTCAGGCTGTCTGATCACAGAGGAAGGCTGTGCTTTTCTGGATTCAGCTCTGAGCTCCAACCCCTCCCATCTGAGAGAGCTGGATCTGAGCTACAATCATCCAGGAGAGTCAGGTGTGAAGCTGCTGTCTACTGGACTGGAGGATCCACACTGGAGACTGGACACTCTCAGGTATGGACAAACAACAACAATTTAACTCTGCAGGTGCCTCTATTTTCTCTTATTTAATGTCTCTCTACTGGAGTCCGTCATCATCAGGGACGTTTTATTTCTCTTAATTCTGTTCAGAGCAGTGAGTTGGCATGAGTTAGGAAACATATGGATCCGTTAGAAGTCTTATTGAAAGGTAACACACATTCATTAGAAACATCAAAAACTTAGAAAATATAAAATTATTCTCATGTTAGCCCAGCTGGCAGAATGGCTTTAGAGATGGAAATGTTGGTCAGTCCACCGCTTTGGTCCAGACTGAAACTACTAAATGTGCTGAGATTCAATCGTGTTCAGACACAACCTACTGTTATTAGTCATGATGTGAAGTATACACAAAATGAAATACTTGATGGTAGGCCATCATCTGTGCATTATGGAGGGGAAAACATATTTTGGCAGACTGCATGTCCAGTAGGCTACTGTTATCGCTGTTTGTGTATGAAAAGTCAGGGCTCGAGATTAGCGGTGTCCTATCGTCACCAGGACGATAAATGTGTTTAGGATGAACAGAAATATTCTCCAGGACGCTTACAGGACGAAAGCCATTTTTGTATGTGTGTTAATTTATCATTATCCTATTAGGCTACTTAGAAAATGCCAAAATTAACCGACCAAGCGCTGACTACAACGGAGTGCGTCTTTTCATGCTGTTAATATAGTTACTATCACTGGCTGGACTTGTTCCGTGGTACCAGGTGCATCTATCAAATGGCTTACTGACATCGTAAATATGTTGCGCTGGTTAAACAATGGTAACGTTAAACAGATTGAGCACCAAGACGGCCCTACATCTCCTCCATCGAACCCGAGTAGGCCGACAATCCCCGAGTCTGATGTGAGGACAATTCACATAAAAACAGTCTGCTAACTGCTCGCTACTACTAGCTAGCTAACGGGCTCTAAGTTACCCAGGCTGTGTGTGTGTGTGTGTGTGTGTATATCAGCTAAAGCAGACATTTGGATTTAAATATATTTGAAATCCAAATGTGTAATTAGACTGACTTTTTTCTTAGTCAGTCTAATTTAGGGCGATCAGACTTTCTCGTTTTCTGGGGACAGTCCCTATTGGTAGCCTGTGTCCATCTGGAGCTGTGCCCGTAAATGTCCCCGTATTTCACTGTGTGCTAAAGAGCAAAGCCTGTGTTTTTTCCTCCTCCCCATAATACAGCTAACATTAACGTTACTGTTGCAGCCAATAAAACCGTTTCTTTATAAAGTTAATTTGAAAAATGTTTGTAGCATTTCTTTGTTGTTAAATTAAAGTTTTTGTTATTTAAAGTGACGACCAAGCGGCCAGAGGCGACAGTGAGGTGACAATCAGTTTAGCCTCTCAAATCAACGCTTCACTTGCCTTTAAATAAAATTCACAGATATAAAACACTTCAAGCTTATATTACAATGTTAATTTAAACGTTATTATCACTAGTAAAAAAGCATTTTTGAAAGGCTTACGCAGGCTGCTGCCGCTCGCATCAGCGTGTCTTTACCTTACACCTAGGCTATATATAAAAATCAAGGCTTCAGCACAGAACATCATGGCCAATCCCAAAATCCTATCACAAACAAAATAAGGAGACAGCCTCCTAGAGCCAGAACCACAGCCGCTTTCATACAGAGATTTGGCAATAAACGGGGAAAGAATATCTTCCAATAATATATTATTATATTTATTTAGCTCCATTCAAAGTAGTTATCTGTAAACAGGTAAAAGAAACAGGAGTTAAATGCTTTTTTGTATTCATGCAGAACAAATATTATTTTTCTTTTTCTACATATAGGAAATTAAGAGAAAAATACAAAAAGCTGTGGCAATAAACAGGCAAAGAATATCTGCCAATAATATAGTGTGTCAGTGTCATAGCTTATAAATTGTCTATCTTTGTTTTACCACCTCCAGCTTCTCTTATTTTACATTTTGATTTTGGGACGGTTGACATTCACTTTAGGACGGTTCAGATTGTTTTTCAGGACGGTTCAAGGACGGAGGTGAAAAAATCTGGAGCCCTGAAAAGTTCTGTTTAAATGCAATGCATTATTAAATTTTTATGATAATTTACCCTTTAAGGAGGGGGACAATTTCCAGCAATATCCAAAGGCCATGCAATGGAAACATGGATTACAAGGACAAAATATTGTCTACAATGCTGCATTCAGTTTAATGTACATTTCGAGTCAAGGAGATGTAACGTTGAGGCGAGCAAAGTGTTAAACTGATTACAGTGATGTTGATACAGTATCGATGGTGTATGTAGGAGCAGCTTACCTGAAAAAGGTAACAGTCTGTCTGATTCTAGCTTCTAAACAGTAACATGGATGACAAAGTGATCGACTACATGGTCAGTTATAACATCACCAGACTACTGTGAAATAAATGTTTGCTTTACAAGTGAAACTAAATGCTCGTCTTGTGCAGACATTCTCAGTTGAGTGCAATGAATAATACGAAGTTCGATAACACATAACATAAGCCTATAAAAACGTTTGAGTGCTAGCCTGCTCTACACAAACCTTGTTAATAAAACTATACTGAAACGATAGATTAAACAATCCACATGGTATATTTTTCATTCACTTTGATGAAGTCGAAGGTCTGCCCTCACCGCTGAATGCACGCGCCTTGGCACGACACCGGTCGGTGATTGTTCCCCCTTGCTGGAGGAAGCCAGACGCTCCAGTCTAATTAAGATAAAAATTTAATTAATTACACAGTGCTATGTTGATGCGCTGCACAGTTTTTTATGTCATAATTTACATTTACATTTATTCATTTATCAAAGCGACTTACAATTCCTAGACATGTCAGAGGTCGCACGCCTCTGGAGCAACGAGGGGTTAAGTGTCTTGGTCATGAACACAATGTTGGATGGGTCACAGTGGGGGATTGAACCCAGGTCTTTCAAACCAAAGGCAGGCGTCTTATCCACTGCGCCATCACCAACCCTATGTAGGTTTCATTTGTGCACGGGGAGTGTCAAGTCAGCTCGAGTCATAAGGCCTCAAGTCCAAGTCCAAGTGAAGTCACGAGTCATTGGTGTTAAAGTCAAATTCGAGTCGCAAGTCTCCTTTGATTTTGTCAAGTCGAGTCTAAAGTCATAATTTTTGTGTCCAAGTCAACTCGAGTCCACACCTCTGGCCACAGGTGTATAAAATCAAGCACCTCGGCATGCAGACTGCTTCTGCAAACATTTGTGAAAGAATGGGTCGCTCTCAGGAGCTCAGTGAGTTAAAGTCTTACATCGCCAAGTGCTTTGCAAAGCGTCAGATGCAGTGGTGTAAAGCTACGGAGAATCTCTGGGCACCTCACGATTCGATTACAATTCAGAGGGCTGCGATTCGATTATAAAACAATTATTGATGCATCTTGATTAAATTGTTGCGATGGTGGCTAAGGTGGCCGGTTCAGTGGTCTAAGTCAGCTATAGGATAAGGATTGTTCCTTAAGGGTCTCTATTGGGTTGAGATCTGGTGACTGTGGAGGCCAGTGGAGTGCAGTGAACTCACTGTCATGTTCAAGAAACCAGTTTGAGATGATTTGAGCTTTGTGACATGGTGCATTATCCTGCTGGAAGTAGCCATCAGAAGATGGTACACTGTGGTGATAAAGGGATGGACCTGCTCAGCAACAAGACTCAGGGAGGCTGTCGCGTTTAAACGATGCTCAGTTGGTTCTAAGGGGCCCAAAGTGTGCCAAGAAAATATCTCCTGCACCATTACAGCACCATTACAGCACCATTACAGCACCACCACCAGCCTGAACTGTTGATACAAGGCAGGATGGATCCATGCTTTCATGTTGTTTCTGACCCGACCATCTGAATGATGCACCTGAAATGGAGACTCATCAGACCAGGCAACTTTTTTCAATCTTCTATTGTCCAATTTGGCTGAGCCTGTTTGAATTGTAGCCTTAGTTTCCTGTTCTTAGCTGACAGGAGTGGCTCCCGGTGTGGTCTTCTGCTGCTGGAGCCCATCTGCTTCAAGGTTCGTGCGTGCAGAGATGTTATTCTGCAGACCTTGGCTGTAACGAGTGGTTATTTGAGCTACTGTTGCCTTTCTGTCATCTCGAACCAGTCTGCCCTCCTGGGTCAACTGTCTCCAGGATTCTTTCACTGTCTGAGAGAAGAAGAAGAAGAAGAAGACCTCAACAAGGCATTTTCATCCACACACATGCGTCTGACTGGATATGTTCTCTTTGTCGGACCATCTCTGTAAACCCTGTAGGTGGTTGTGCATGAAAATCCCAGTGGATCAGCAGTTTCCTGAAAAACTCAGACCAGTCAGTAGATGCTCAAAAGAAAGGGGACTGGCACTTCCTGACTACGTGGACACTCATTGGCTCCAGTAGGCCGTGGACAGGCCATCCAAGTTTCTATTGGGTTAATTAAGGTGTCACTCAAAAGGTCATGGTGTACTTAAAAGTGCTTAAAGTGGGTCACCAGTACCACTACTAGTTCTCTGGGCACTATGTGACGCTCACCTGTTCCCGTTCTCGCCTGCCTCCTAATCTCTCAGTAGAAACAGGAGAAAGAAGCTCGGGTGCCTTTACTGCAGTCGTGTTCGTATCAAGTTGTTGTTGTTCATCAAAGTAACTTTTGTGAGCTGCCTAATCGCAGCCTGGAGGTGAGCAACACTAAAAAAGTTTGATGCACTACAGCAAACTTTAGAAATGTTGAACTCATTGTTGTGCATGAATTATTATTGACGAGTTAGTAGAACTTAGCATTAACTAATTAGAAACTGACCACCATTATTTTTCTTACACTGATTTAATGAATGGAAACAACCCACACAAAGGAAACAGCTGTCCAAATGGAACTAATATTATATGAGTGCTAAGATATATAGTAGGTTATTATCTGACATTATAATGAATACACTAACATTAGCCCTAAAACAGGCCGATACACAACGCAACATGTAAACTGGGAGTAACAGCAGGGCAATTAAACAATAATAATTATCGCAGTATAATTTCCCTAATAATAAAATATAAATTGTTCAATAAATGTTAAATTAGTTTGAATCGTAGACAAATCAGCACTTAATTTTTCTATTTAGATCTTTATTTTGTTGAGGAAAAGGGAGTGAAAACAGATTTTGTTACTCATGCATATGTAGCACCCTGCTAAATGTATATATTGTTTCCTTTGTGTTCTGCTAAGAGAAATACAGGATGCTGAAATATGTGCTATTTCAATTGTCCCTGCTGTGTCATACATTTTTGTATTAATTACGTTTATTTGCGAGGTGTTCAAATATCCTATGTTGTGAGTAGCCCTTGAACGTCCCAGGTCATTTTTCTTTTGTATTGGGTGGCCAGGTGTCAGTTTTGTTCATTATCCAATTAGTGCCAATCAGGAAGTAGTTATGCAGCCTACCCGGTTTTGAGGGGGCGGGACTAAAAAAGTGGAGAACCGGAAGAAAATAGAAGACGAAGCCGAGGAAAGAATATAGATACGCTCAGAGCTGTAAGAGGCTGTAAGTTCCGTAGCTTTAACAACATTACCTGTCCTAAAAGTTAAGAGCTAAGAGATATTTGTCAGTGTAAAATCTGGTAACACGGGAGCGTGAGCTGTATTTTGGAGCTAACGCCACAGCCACGTGCTAAACTGCTGCTACAAAAGCAGAAACCCATTTTGCCGCCGAGTTTCTGAGAGAGTAACTTATGGACATCGCGAACTGTAATGGAACCAGAGGGCTGTTTCACAAAAGTAGAATTTAGAAATCCAGGATAAGAGATAAAGCTAGGCTTGACCTAGTGTGATCAGTGCATCCTGGCTTTGTCAGTTTCACAAAGGCCAAACCAGGCTCAGAAGGTGCAACTAGGTCAAGCCAGGTGTTAGTAATTCAGATAAATGGGCGTCAACAACTTTCTTCAAGAGACCACGCTGTCGATCACAGATTCATTGATGCTGAAATGGAAAAGACGTGTGCAGCATACTTTATTTGCTGTTCCTCAATGAGTGTAAAAAAGGTTTTTGATGAAAAAATGCACATAATATAAAAAAGAAAGAAAGAAAAGTATTAAAACAGCGAGAAAAGCGTGGCAGACAATATTTATATACAATACTTAATAAGTAAGTTGCTAAAATAATCACTGCTCCCAACTGAAACTGTTAATTATAACGTTACCATGAATAGTAACGTTATGTCAGACCTTAAAAGTAAGCACCGGACCTTAATATGTCACTCAGCAAATGTATTAATCACAACCACTAATCAACATACTGTCTATTCAATTCAATTTTATTTATATAGTGACAGTTCACAACAAAAGTATTTCTTTTTCTGGCAGCATTACTACTAGTACTAGTACTAGTATTGCCCATTTAACCCTATTTTGAAATAATATGTAATGCTGAAATACCTGAGTGGGGAGTCTGAGGGTCCTCCCCCAGATGTTTTTGAGCATTAAACACTTAATTTTCTGACGTCTGAAGAAATATTCTACACCAATTTATGGTGGAAATTATTTTATATAAATTTTATTTATATAAAAAGGAAACAAAATTCAGCTGGCAGGTGACAATTCAAAATATAAAAATATAATGCAGCTGGTTCATTTAGCTTAAGTTTCTTTTTTGGACAATGCACATACCTTTCTTTTATGTTTGCACAGCATGTTTTCTTATTAACCTTTCTTAAAGCCTTTTCTGTTATTTACCATTTTTTATTGCAAGCAACATTTTTGACAAATACTTTTAAAAAGTGTGTATTTATATAGTAGGCTTGGCAGAGAGGCTGGAGGTCTGTCAATTTTGTGTTAAAATGGTGTACTTGTTTAGTCAATATGGATAATAGATAAAAAGTCAGTGTTATGGTGCTCATAGAAAATACTGTATATCTCTAACTTGACCCTGAGGCTGTGGTCCTACAGTCTGACAGCCAGTCTGCCAATGTAGTAAGTATAAGCACATCCACAGGTGAACACTGCCTGCTGTGCTGACTGTTATGTGTTTTACTGTCAGATGTCTGAACTGCACACACTTGAAAAAATTAACATAACAGGACTTGGACTTAGATATGGAGATAAAAAGAAGCACTAAGGACATTGGAAATCCAGCAACTACAAAGAGAAGTGATTTAGTGATTTAGTGAACTAGAAGTACACTGTAAGCCTGACTGTAACACAATGTATTGCAGTAATCATTGTTTTCTCTCCCAAACACGCAGTTGTTTCATGAATAAACTGCACAATATATCCTCCTTACTGAAGTAGGACTATAATTTGAGATTATAAATTGGCATAGGAATCCTACATAGTGTGTGTGAGTTTCTTGAGTGACATATAATGTCCGGTGCTCACTTTTAAGGCACAATATAACATTATAATTATGACAGTTTCAGTTAAGAGCTGTGATATTTTTAGCTTCTCACACATTGTCGGTCAACAATTGGCTGCCACACTTTCTTTCGCTGGTTTATTGCTGTACCCGTGTTACTTTTTCTTTTATTGATCCTTTTTTATTATTTCTATTTTTTACAAGTGCTTTTATTCCACATAAACCTACTCGCTGATGCTCATTGTGTGCAGAGTATGGTGCATGCAGCTTCTCTAGTTATGAAACCTAATAACCCCAACCTACTGATTTTAATACAGGCTACTGAAAAATATGCAGAACACATAGGCCTACATAAGAACATGGAATGACTGAAAGTAACACTTTGGTTTCTGATCGGCGTGACTGCTGAATGAACAGATAAAGCACCAGGATTAACTAAGCCTGGCTGTTAGCCTGGTCTGGAGCAGGCTAGCTGCACAGAATAAATCACCATGGTAACTTATGTGCTACTGCTTTCGTGAAACCGAGTCAAGGCTTAATTCAGCCAGGATATCTGGAAAATCCCGGCTTAATCCCTTATCTTGGTTTTGTGAAACAGCCCTCTGGTTGAGACCGCGACCCGCAAACATTTGGTGTACTGGGACTTTTCCAAGCTGCCGGTCCTCTCCTCTGCCCTCTCCACATCAGGTTCTCTGGGCGCTATGTGACGCTCACCTCCTCCCGTTCTCTCTGCCTGCTAATCTCTGTCGGCGAGACAGACGAGGGAGACGAGAAGCTCAGGAGCCGAGCAGTGTTCAGAAAGGAGCTTTTTGAAAGCTTTTGTTAAAAATGTTCTGACAAACAGCAACAAGGAAAGTTAAATTACAAATGAAACAATGACCAATAAGGAAACATGCAATGCAACTGAAATATAGAAGAAACAAATGTGCTTTGTCCAAAAAAGCTAAAACAACAAGCTGCTGATTACTGCATTACATTATATTTTTAGATTTTCATTTGTCACCTGCCACCTTCATTTTGTTTCCCTTCATATAAATAAAGACGTTTTCACCATAAATTGGTCAGAAAATGTCTCCAGAAAGCAGGAAATTAAGTGTCAAGTCTTCTGGGGGAGAACCACCAGACCCCCACTGATATATTTCAGCATCGAATATTTATTCAAAAAACTGTTAAACTATGTTCTCGTCACCCCAGTGTGCCGTCAAACCCCTGATCTGAACCCTGTTTATTTATTTATCTCCGGGGGTAACGTCAGTAGTAGTAGGCTGTATTAGAGACCCCCAAGCTCAGATTAACTCCATAATAAAAGACACTAAATCCAAAGCTCACACGATTCATAAAATCCAAGTAAAAACCATTAAGACATTTAAAAGCAAATAAAAGAATCTTCAAATGAATCCTATAATGTTCAGGCAGCCAGTGGAGTGAGGCTAAAATGGGGAAATGTGCTCGTGTTTACGTTCCAGTTAGGAGACGCTGCAGCGTTTTGTACCATCTGGAGACGAACAATAGACCCACTGACCCCCACCTACAGTGTATATATATCATTTATATTTCTAAACATTAGGTTTGGTCTGTTTTACACCAAGTTTGTGAACTTTAGATCGTGTAAATCTCATCTTTGTTTGCACTTTCCAAGTAAAAGTCTGACCGCTCTTTTGAAAACTCTCCATATTGAATCATAAATCATTTGAAAGTTTGTTTTCTACAGCACAACGTTAGCTCGTCCAAATCAAGTCATTGTCCTTTAAAGCAGTTAGAGCATCATTTTACACACTGTTTCTGAGGTAACAAGAGATTTACAGAGGTTTTTTAAAATAGCTTTTATCGTCCTTATTTCATGTGGCATTTCATCTGTAAATATAAATAATCCATGAAAAACAATATTTTGATAAACACTTCTGTAAATGTCTTGATGCTGGAAAATGGATCAGCCACACACAGACCTGTATGTGGAGCCAACAGAAGCACTTTGGTATGACGGTCACATCACGTCCAAATCCTTGTGACTTTGCTGCAGGGGAATAAAGACACGAGAGACTGAGTTTACTTTCTATTGTGTCGCCTGAACAAACAGCTCTTGTGAAAAGGATCAGGGTCCAGTCTGAGCACCTCTTCCTCTAGTGAGGAGGAAACTTTGATATGTAGTGGCAGAAACTAGTTTCCTCTCTCTCTCCCTCTGTTTCTAAAATGATTTATTGACCTGAATGTTTAAACAATGAGAAAGCAGAAAGTCACAGGTTATATTTAAAAACTACACAAAATAAATCGTACATTGAAAATATGTCCTGCTTTTTTTTGAGAAGCAGTACAACTATTAAACTAACAAACCATAATAATGTTTTCCCACTGGTTGTTCTCAGTTTGTGAGGAAATACATTTTGCTGTAATAATTTGGCATTTGGGCATTTCTCCCAGTAAGTAGGGGAGTTTCTGTCTGATTTAGATCTCTCTCACGTTGTTACTGTTTGGAGCAGGTCTTTATTCTTTTGCTACTCTGGAATGAAGTTGGTTCAATATAAACAAAAGTAGCTCAGATGTAGTAAATGACTTTTGCCTTGTTGCTGTAGCTTAGCTTACTACGTTTCTCCTGGGGGTAGCTTCAGTGTAGTGAAGCTTCATTTAATGTAGAGTTAACTGGCAGCTTGGCTCACTACATTTTCCAAGTGGCCCAAACACTGTTTGCTGTAAACACTATTTTTTTTTATTATGAATCAAGATGTTAAATATTTAAAACAAAAAGAATGAGCAAATTTTGATGCATATAATTACAGTGTAAATGATTTGCTGCTGAGAGAAACAGCTTCTAGGTGCCTTTATTCTCTGTTAACTTCATCATTCAGCCTCATCTGTCTCTGTGAAATACAGTCCTTTATTGATATGAAATTCCCAAGTCGTCAGTTTTTTTTATCAAGTGCAAAATCACAAACTTGTCTCAGAAAGCTTTACAATCTGTACATCATATGGACTCTCTGTCCTCAGACCCTGTTTCTGACATATAAATTACACAATACAAGTTGAATCTGGTGGTCAGACTGATCTGAGAACAGTCTGGAAACAGTTTAGTTGTTCGTGTGTGAATGTTGGTCAAACTGTTTATTTAGCAGGACAACATGCAGAGGACAATATTTGACATCCTGCTCTCATATTAGTTTTCTTCTTCTTCTTCTGGTCTTTTTCTCTCAGACAGTGAAAGAATCCTGGAGACAGTTGACACAGATGAGTTTCAGCCTGTTTCTCTGTCACACTGACAAACTGAGGAACACTGCTTCATGTTGAACAGCAGTTAGGACTCATGTTGGATAGAAAATCACTCTGACTGTGTTTCTTCCTCCAGGGTGGACCATGGTGGAGAGCAGAGGTTAAAACCTGGTCTGAGGAAGTGTAAGTGTGGATTCAATCTGACTCATGAGGACAAAACAGCACACAGTCAGTTTCTCTTTCAATACAAAGTTGATAGTTGTGGTATTTATTCATTCAAACATTACTGACTAAATGCATCATCATTAAACTTTATAGAAATGAACAACATCAGCACACAAACAAAGAATAAACCTTCAGATGTGTCTGATGATAAACTGCTGCTGTGTTGTGTCTCGTTCTCTCATCAGATTTCTGTGAACTCACACTGGACACAAACACAGTAAACAGAAACCTCAAACTGTCTGACAACAACAGGAAGGTGACACGTGTGAGAGAGGAGCAGCCATATCCTGATCATCCAGAGAGATTTGACTGCTGGGAACAGCTGCTGTGTAGAAATGGTCTGACTGGTCGCTGTTACTGGGAGGTCGAGTGGAGAGGAAGAGTTTATATATCAGTGAGTTACAGAGGAATCAGAAGGAGAGGAGACAGTGAAGACTGTGAGTTTGGATGGAATGATCAGTCCTGGAGTCTGAGCTGCTCTGATGTTGGTTACTCTGTGTGGCACAATTACAGAGAAACAGTCCTCCCTCTCTCCTCCTCCTCTTCCTCCTCCTCCTCCTCCTCCTCTTCCTCCTCTGGTAGAGTAGCAGTGTATGTGGACTGTCCTGCTGGCTCTCTGTCCTTCTACAGAGTCTCCTCTGACACACTGATCCACCTCCACACCTTCAACACCACATTCACTGAACCTCTTTATCCTGGGTTTGGGTTCTGGCTCTATGGTTCCTCAGTGTCTCTGTGTTCTGTGTAGGAGGGAGACAACTTCCAGTCCTGTGGTTTAAATGTTGGTGGTGGACGAGGCTTCACTTTGGTTAACATCTGGCTCACTGATTGTGCCTTTAATGTCAGAAATGTGTTTTCTTAGAAATGGTGAAATGATCTCCTCAGGGCTGAACTTGTTGTGTACAAACTGTGTTGACTTTGATTTTCACTTTAATAAAGTTTTCTTGGAGCAGCATCTAGTAGCTGCTGATGGCTGCAGAGCTTCTCATTCACTTCAATAAAGGTTTGAAGACAAAAACTCAACAAATAGTCTGGATTTATTCTGTTGCTCAAGTAAATTTCTTTTCCTGCTGAGTTTGATCCTCACAAAGTTTTTACACAATTTGACCAAATATTATACATTGTGTTACATATATTAGTATTTATTTTGGTATAATTTACAGTCTATCATATTAAATACCGTCCATAACATTCAGGGTTTTGTTCCGTACTTTCACTTTTAAAACTTAAAGTACTTTTAAGTGATAAAACATTTTGAAAGCAGAACCTTTACTTGTAACATAGTATTTTTACATCTTGGTACTGTTACTTTTATGTAAGTAGCAGCTGTGAATTCTGCTTTTATCGTTGTATTTTCTGTCTTAACATCCATATTTAAACCAGTACAATAAAATAAATGTGATGAGATTAAAAAAGTCACAGAGCATCAACATTCAACATCAGATTTTATTTCTTTTAGTGCCACAACATTTTAAATTCACCTTCAGAGGAGACGTTACAGGACGACAGATGTTAACAGATTCTAGATCAGCTCAGACCTGAAACACGACTATAAAACATCAACATGCAGCTTCACTTGACAGGCGACATGAAAACACACCGACCGCTGATACTGAGATTATTCTGTCAAAACTGTTGCTTCATATTCTGAATTTATTTTAAAAAATTGTTCTCTGACAGAAACTTTTCTTCTTCAGCAGATTGAAACGTGCAGAACTTTATTGACTTTTAGGAAATTCATCTTAACTTTCTCCTAAAAGAGACAAACATAAAGAGGGAAAAAAGTAATTTGAGGCCTTTGCTGGAATTCATAAACTGATTGATTGGTTTTTATTCTGTATTTTGTGTTTGAGTCACTGCAGCCATTATTTTCATTGTTGATTTATCTGCCATTCATTTTCAGATGTTTTGTCCAAAATATACAGTTCATTATAATGGGAGATCTAATTTGTGGAAAAATTACTAATTATTAAAATAGTTGCAGATGACTTTTCTTATTATTTGACTAATGGTTTCATCTCTAGATTCAACCCAAGCTTCAGAATAAAAGCCTCCAGTTCTCAGTATTAGCTCTGAATAAACACGATCACTGATTTATTAGTTTGAATAAAACACAAAACTAGAAACAACTTTTTGTCTCTAAACAACCACGAACACTGAACTGACACAAGTTCATCTACAACTTGATGCTGACAGAAGAACAGTTTCCAACACACTGAAGTTACTTTAAGGTTTAAAGTCAGTTTAACTTGTTTTTGTGCAGCATCGCTGCAGCTTCAAACCTGCTTTTTTTTATTTATTGTTGATTTTATTTTGCAGAAATGAGACAAAACAGAAACAAACAGAAACAAGAGAGCAAGAAAAAGGCAGGTCAAATCTGAATGTTCTTCATAGTCAATAAAAAGGTATATTCCTCAGAATACGGGCCAATCAGAAACAATATCCAGCAGCTTTGTGAAGGATTGAAAGAGTTCAGTGTGAGAGAAACTCTGCAGCAGCACATCAGCCTCCAGAACAACAGCAGAGTGAAGTTTGTCTTTTAAACACGACGGATCAAAAATCAAAGCCAGTCCAGTCTTTGGGCTCAAACGAGCTTCTGGAAGATTTACAGTTTGTGACATGACAGTGGCTGTTAATCTGCTTTAAACCTGTAAAAATCCTTTTGTAAGATCAGATATTTATTTATACCAATATCATCTGTGCACAAATTTGATTTAGATATTGTTTAATCTTTTCTGTATTCACAAACGTGAGTTTCTCCAGAAGAGGACATCCAACCAGCGAACAGCAACTCTCATTATTAGCCTCCACCTCCCTGATAATTTCATCTACATTTTCTTTAATTAATACATTTCTACTTTCAATTTTTACCTTGAAATTTATGAGACATCCGGCTGTGTCTGCTTCAAAGAACCAAATGCTTTATTTAATTACATTTTTAATATTCTTTTGTAAGTACATTAAGTAAGTGTAAGTGCCTTTTTCGGCCCTCAGGCCCTGTGCACAGCGCACACACAGTTCCTCCTGTAAGTCTTTTGTAAAAACAAATAATCTGCTTTATGTATCTATGGGTTCTCCAAATACCACAGAGACTGGATTCAGATCTATGATGCCAAATCAACCTTCCTTCATGTCAGGATTACATTCAGTAATATGACACCACACTTCTGCAGTGTTTCACGTTTCTAAACTCATGTTCTTCTAAAGCTTAGAGAGGCCACTAGAGGCCAACAAACAATCCCAGCGTCCCCATTCCAGGTTGAAACTAGCTTTTCCCCCACGAGTAGTATTTTACGAATTTAGTGGTATGTTGTTAATTTAGTAGTATACAAGTATTTTGTTAATATCTTCAGCGAATAACCTACTTTCTGATCGCTCTTTGCCTCGGTGCAGAGTTGTGTCGTGTGCGTGGACCCCGTAATACCTGTTTAAGTCCAGTTAGCTTGTCATTTTCGTTTCAGTAGGGAGGGTCATATTTTGTAAAACCAATAATGTGACGAATGAGTGAAGTGTTGAATCCTGGAGGCGACGAATCACATCACAACAACAACATGCAGCAGCTTCTAGTTAGTTTCTACAGAACGTCAGCTGAGCTCATGCATCACATAACAACTAAACCACAGACCGATTATCACACTACAGACTAAAACTACGAGTCCACCAGCAGCCGCTGTCTTTCTTTCAGACTTTAAACATCAACAGAGACGCTTTTAGTATTTTTAGTGTTTGAAAACAGAATATTTCAAATTCTCCAATCGGCAGGTGATTTTTTTTACGTTTTCTCGACTCATCAAACTTGTTAAATGTTGTCTCGTCTCTTCAGAGCAGGTTCCAGACAAGTCTGGAAAAGTCTACCAACAAGCTTCTGATTGGTTCGGAAGGCATCCGGCTCCTGGTGGACGCTCAGTGATCTTTTAATCTTCACCACGAGGTCACAGGATGCTCTCCCGCTCCTCGCCGAAGGTGACGGTGTCGGAGGACACGGTACAGATCTCCGGTGGGTCTCCGGGTTTCAGCCCCCTCTTCAGGTGAACCACTCGGACGTTCTCGTTGTTCGGCCCCGGCCTGGTGGTGCTAGTCGTGGTGCCGGAGGTGCCAGAGCTCAGGGAGATGATGACATCACTGGAGGAGGAGGAAGTGGGGTTGGAGGAGGTGGAGCCCTCTGCAGGCTGGCGGGGGCGGTTGCCCTGCTGGGCGTTGGTGTTGTTGTTGAGGGTCACGTTGCTCGGAGTGCGGTTCAGGTTGAAGCTCTTGGATGAGGGCCAGCTCTCCTCGGGGCTGCTGGCCAGCAGGCTGCACTGGTCCTCTGAGCAGATCGACATGCGGGCGATGGCCGGGTCCTGTAGGCCGCTGAGGCTGCTGGGAAGGCCCCGCTTCCTGGCCAGACTCTCCTCGTCCAGCTCAATCAGGTTGGCCCTCTCCAGCTGTGACAGGTCCGCCTCCTCGTCCTGCAGGGAGTGGTTGGGCGAGCTCTCATTGGAGCGCACGCCGGAGTCCGACGAGTCCTTCTTGTCCAACATGGCGTCCGACAGGTAATCCTTCCCCTTCAGCGCCAGCGAGCCGCCAGGAAGTTTAGGGTCGACCACCTTCTTGCCGTCTTTCAGCAGGGGCGCGTTATCGGACTCCTCAGACTCCTCATCATCACTGGTTAGCTTCTGGTAGCGCAGCCCGCCGCCCGCCTTCAGCTTCAGGTCGGCAGCGCCCTGGAACAGACCTCCTCGTTCAGCTGAGGTCTTGCGGGTCAACAGGGACTTGGAGGATCCGTGGTCCCCCTTTTCATCCTCCTCTGTGATGGGGTCCAGTGCGTCACCATTGGGAGCGAAGTCGGTGTTGTCTGGCGCCGGTTTAGCGCGCTGCTCCTCTTGGTGAAGGATTTGCGTCCGTCCTGCTCGCCGCCATCTTTGCTCTTGTCTTCGGAAGATGATGTCATGAACTGTCCTGGCTGTGGTTGGACGGGCCTCTCTCCGCCGCTGCCCCCACCCATCTCCACCTGGGCCATCTGGGCGATGTACTCCTGGTAGGCGTTGCGATACTCGGCCTGCTGCTTGTCCGTCAACTTGGAGATGTCGTTTGAGGACTCCTGGGAGTTCAGGCTGGTCATGCTGGCGGTTCGGTGAGGGCCCCCCTGAGGACAGACCGTAAGAAGAAGAGTTTGTCTGCTGAAACTTAATTAATCAGTGAATTTAATTAAATACCACTTGACTGTCTCTTGTGATATGAAAGAAAATTTTGTCTGAGATTGTAATTATTGTGTTCAGTTCATCTAAAATACAAAGAAACATGTCTCTCTGCTGTCAGACAGTTTTGGTTTAATATATACTGAGATATCCATCTCTTAAGATTTCTACCTTGTCCCCTAAACAATGAATGAAATGTAGTTAATGTTGCTCCCAGGTGTAAAAGTCGAACTTTAAAACTTTCATCTGTGTCCCTGTAAGTCTGGATAACCCACAGGAGGTTCAGTGTTCGGTGGTTTACCATCCACTGCATGTTTCCGTGTCTTGCTGGTTCGTCCAGTCCCACAGTGCTCAGCTCCTCGAAGCTCAGGTTGAAGCTATACATCGGAGAAGCATCCGGGTTGGCGGCGCCGGCGTGAGGTGGAGCCACTGCTCGCCTTCCCGCCTCGATGTGACCGCCCACAACACTGCCTTGCTCACTAGCAGCGTCCTCGTGCAGCACCTGACTCTCTATGTGACGCATGTCCAGAACCTGCAGCAGGTGGAGAAGAGCATTAAAGTTTAGACCTGAAACTGTTGGAGAGTCTAATAAACAGTACTGAGCTGGTTTTCTTGGTGCGTTTGGGTCTTGGGCTGAGTCCTCTAACAGGATGACTAGCTACATCGATAACTGAACCAAATTATCTCAGCTAGTTAGCAATTAGCTTAATCGATTAGTCGAAGAACAAAAAAATCTATTTTGATAATTCGACAAACACTTACGTATTTATAAAGCTGAGACATTAAGACTGTTTGTACTATTTTATGAACCAAATTATTAAAAGAGAAAATAACAGTCAGACTATTCAATATATTTGTTTTTGTTATTGCGGCCCTACTTCACATTAAGAGAGTTCCATGGGATCTTTAGAAAGCAAACATTTAGTGTGTTTGCTCGTTAACATGCTACATACTGACCGTGGCTCTGAAGAGCTGCCAGTCTCCAATGTTCATGTTCATCTCCTTCTTCAACTCGTCGATGTTACACTGAGACAAAACTCTGCCGTTAACGTTCGCCTGGAAACAAGAACATGAAAATTAATTCAACATGTAAAACATTCGGTCTCATTTACAAATGAGGATCAGGTCTGAGACCAGAGCTTTCTTAAAGGTTCCTAACAGAGCGACAGCCATGGTGAGAGCTCGTCAGATGCTCTAAATGTGATGAAAAGGTTCTTCAGTCCTTTCTTATCTCCTTTAGTTTAGGAAACACTGGAGCCTACTTTAGGAAGGAAACAGAGAAAATGTTCTCGTGCAGCTCTCGTTACTTGCTGTTGTTGACTGTGTAGCTGGATCATAATAAAACATTGGTTCAAAAATAGTGAAGAAGGAGATCAATGTGAGATTTAAATGTAAGTACAGAGTAAAGCCATAAACCCGTATAGGTATTTAACTTTATCAACTCTATGCAAGATAATTAGATTTTGTTTTAAGGCTCTGTCTTATCTTAAGACCATAGTGTAAATAGATTTTGTTTTACTAAGCAATGATTTATTAGATAAGAGCCATTTTATAAGTTATTGAAATCCGACTGAAGGGCAGTTTGTATTTGAAGTAAATGAGTTTTAGAAGTATAAATAACAGTATCATCAGCATATGGTCGAACAGAAGAATTAGAACAGATTAGGAAGATAATTAATAAAAATAGACTAAATAAATGGTAATAAAGTTATATTTTTAACCGGGTTGTCCAGAGTTATATAGCCAGAATGAAACAACGGTAACAACGCATGCATTCTCCTTCACATCTTTTCTTGACCTCATGATGTTTTCCATCAAGGTCAAAGAAAAGTTCTTTTACTTTTCGACAGCATGGGGTGGGATTAAATAAGTTGTCTTCTTCCCACTCCCTTTCAGGCAGATTCAATCATTATAGTGAAACATTTCATGTTTTTGTTTGCACTGTATGATTTAACAATATTTTGTCTGCCTTGTGCCTTCTGTGCTATTGCCTGAAATAAACGAAATAAACAAAACGAAACGAAACAGTAGCCCAGGTTTCATCCCTGTGTGAAGTCGTGTCACTGACCTTCCTGATGGTGGCGCAGTACTGAGCTGTCATGCTCTGGTCAATGCCTTCGATCTGCCGCACACGCTCACAGACCGCCTCTGTCGTCATGGAGCTGAGGAGGATGGCTGGAGTGCCCGACACCACAGAGGCCGAACCCTGAACACAAACACACACGGGTTTGATTCCCAGAAAATAGAGCAGCAAATTCAAAAGCAGTTTTAAAACTGTGAAACTACATTTTAAAATGTAGTTTCTAAGTTTTTAAAATGTAGTTCCCAGCTCTGGACACACAGGAAACAGCATCAGGCCGAAGTCACACAGAGCTGTCAGGAGTGACCCAAATTTCTACAGAGATGTTAGTAATGTTTCTACAGCGAGAACACAGAAGACAAACGCATCAAGAGTCTAACAATAAACATTAGTATTCCTGAAGACGTTTCCAGAGTTGATGACACAAATATCCTAGATTTTTAGAAAGATCCCTGTTGTTGAAACTGTACCAGGAACTGTGTGAAGACAGGAAATCGCTCTGCAGAAAAACTGAAATCAATGCTGCAGGTTATATTTTACTCAACAAATTCATCATTACTCAATATTTTTTCTACTGAATCGTTTCTTTTTAACCAGTACTTTCAGGGCTTCTTGAGTAGCAGTGGGGATCAGATCAAACATGTCCAACTACTCTACTGAGGCTACAGGCTAGTCCAGGCAAGGTGCATGCTGGGAGTTGGAGTAAGCGGGAGTTAGTCTGAATGTGGGATCTGAAAGGAGCAAGAACAAGGAGGGAAGGAAGGAAGGAAGGAAGGAAGGAAGGAAGGAAGGAAGGAAGGAAGGAAGGGAGTGATGTTAGGGATAGTTCAATACCTGCTTCCTTTTCAAAGATGAAACCCTATACTGCAGACAGACAAACAGACAGACAGACAGAAGGACAGACAGACAGACAGACAGGTGAGGATGAAGCACAACTGGAGAGAAAACATCTGGAAAACAGACAGTAGACAGGACAGAGTGTGGAAATGACTGCTGACAATATTTTCAGTTGCAGAAACAAGAAGAAACTAAAATTCATCTGTAACACATTAAAAACAAGCTTCGGCGATTTCAAATCTACACAGCCCCACAAACCACAGAAGAAGAGCCGAGTGGTGGAGGAGTGGAGTCTGGCATAATCGTCAACAACAGCAGAAGAAGAAGTAATAAGAAAACCAGAAACTAGATGCTGGTGATGCGGGGGAAGGTTTAACCTCTAAACATCTTGATGTGAAATAAACTCAGATTCCAGGTGTTTGTGGTACTTACAGGTGCGGCGTCCCGGCTGACGTAGGTTTTAGGAAGTGGGCGTGGATAAAAGTGAGGTGGGTAGGAGGCCACGAATGGGCGTGGCAGCTGGTAAAGGTGATGGGGGAAATATGGCTGAGGGGGGGAGGGGCAGAAAATCAAAATAATGTTCATGGAGATGATTCAACACGAAACAAGAAGGAGCAACTTAAAAACCAAAGATCACACTGAGTCTCTGCTGCCTCTCTACAGCTTAGAGGACGAGCTGATGTGATGGAGACTGGGACATTAATGGTGCGTCGGAGGTTGGAGGTCGGAGCTAGGAATGACATCACACCCAAGTTGACGGCGTTCCAGTTAACAATAGAAGTTTTTTCATTTCTGCTTTAAAATTTGTGCTAAGCTGGAAGCTGTGAAACACTGTGGGGCCACAGCAGGAAGCCTTACCGAGCCCAAGTTTAAATTTTATGGCAATACTTCAGAAAATTAATATTTTACACAGGTTTTTCTTTGGGTCTGTCAACTCTAGCAGCTGCTGCAGCATCACTCCATATTAGCGGGCAGTTTAACACGGATGTTATCTATGTTGACGACAGATATTGTTATTTTCAGAATTTTATTGGCTACACAAAGTGCCATGCATCGGCACAACTGGCTACTATCCACAAAATAATAGGGGCTACTTCATTACAGCTCGGGCTCTCGTTGGCTGTTGTAGGCTGTGGACGGGACTTGTAAGTTCCTGTTTGGTCTAATTAGGTGTCAATTGAAAGGTGAAAGTTCAGCAGCCATTTTGAAATCAATATATTGCAGGTGTTTACATCTAAACTGGAGTTACTATGATAATAACGAAATATTAGGCACGTCTGCCTCCTAATATGCAATGATGCAGCAGCAGTCTTTGTGGATTTATTGAAGGAATAATGTGGACTAAATGTTTTTACTGGATTGGATCGTCTTCATGGAACAAGACCATTTTGTTGGAATATAAATGATCGATGGATTACTGAGGCTTCATAGAGGAGTCAGGTCAGTTTTGATTGTATTGGGTGGTCTGACAGAGGCGCCGATTGGACCCACTGTTGTGATTGTATATTGAAGTATTTTGCATTGGTCGAATCACGAGGATTTTAGCTTTCCAACTGTGTATCACTGAGTATGAACTTTAAATAGCAGCTGTTTGGACATTCAGAAAGCTGCCAGCAGGACCTGAAAGCGTCAAAGTGTTAAAAGGTTAATTGGATGGTTTCTGACAGCAGAGACTCACTGTGAAACACACTTCACCCCACAGCACAGAGAGGACATAAAATCAAACTGAAGCTTTGAATGACAAAAGGTGAAACTGAACCAGGTGAGCAGGAAACTGCATCTGTGATGACATCACAGCTTTACCAACCAGTTGAGTGGATGGCGAGTCAGGGACGGCGTTTTGGACTCGTTTCAGTCCTCAGAACTGTGTCACCTGTCACTGTGAATGACATCGTCAGGTGTGGTGGGCGGAGCCTGTACTCACCCGGTTGTAGAAGGGGTGCTGTGGCCCCGACATGCCGCTATAGTAGCTGCTGTGAGGCTGCTGTGAGACTCCGCCCCCTGGTGGCTGGTTGAAAGGCCCGCTGAAGGAGGCGGAAGGCAAGCACATTGACGACACCTGGCTGTAGACCGAGGTGGGCCGGGGCTGGGCCTCCTGCAGGTGGAGGGGTGGGTACGTGACCCCGCCCATATTCACTTGTTCCCGGGCAGCACGAACATCTGGATTAGAGCGAGAGAGAGAAAATTTCTGGGTGTGTAGTATAAGTTTTAGTCGCAGTATTATTACTAGTAGAAGAATTACCACTAGTGGAAGCATTATCACTAGTTGTTAAGTGTTACTGTTCTTCCATTCCATGAATTACCTGCGATGATCTCCCTCAGTTTGGGGTCCAGGTTGACGGTGCAGGGCAGGAAGGTCCGGATGTCTCTGGCCGTCAGGACCGGAGTCCGAGACGACAGGAAGACCTCGAAGCTACGGACGTCTCCGTCAATCTCCAGCAGAGGCTCCACGTCTTTGGTGGTCGGGATGTTCTTCGACACCCTGAGAGACGAAACACCCGATCAGGTCAGTCCACATGTTCCCTGCTGGTTTCAGATCTGGGAATAGTGAAATGATCCAGGAGCCTGATCCACAGGCAGGAGGTTTAGATACAGATAAGGTGAGTGTGACCTCTGACCTCTCGTAGATGGTCTTTAGCGTGGCCTGGTCTGGGACACCGTCGGTCTCTTCCAGGTACAGGATGAGCCAGGACGTCCTGTAGGGCCACTGCTCCGTCAGGTTGATCCACGACGCCAGGCGGTCCCAGTTAAAGGTGATCTGATTGGCTCTCAGCAGACGACCTGCAGGTAGAAACAGGAAGAGGACGTTTGTAGTCTGCTGCCAGTCGCTGCTGATCAGCGATCAGACAACCGGTGAGTCTCTGACCTGTGACGGAGACGATGTTCAGCAGCCTCCTCATGGTCTGCGGGCTGATGTCATTGAACCAGTCCTCCGTCACCATCAGCTTCGTCAGGTCGAACGACATCTGCCGAGTCACCGAGCGCTGCACCTGCCGCCGCCGGTATGTGTCCTGAACACAGAGGTCACATGATCACACAGCCAACAACTTGACACGAGAAGGAAACACGAGTCTGAAACACAAACTCACTCTGCGGGTCAGCGTCGTCTTGCTGCCAATTTTGGTTAATTCTCCCAGACTATGCTGAGACAGTTTCCTGTCCAGCTCCTCGTGCCAACCTGCTGACACACAGTTAGCATTGTTATGTGATACGGGATCAGACTGAGGTCACAGTTCAACAATCAGACCTGGATCTGATGTGGACCACATATTAAAGATCAGATTCTTTTATAATCAAACCAGATCTGAGTCACACCCTGGCCGGCAGTCTAGACTCGTGGTTACCTTCAGCGTTGGCGGCGTCCCCGTTAGCCGGCGCGGTGGCTCACATCTTCCTGGCGCTGGAGAGTCCTCGGCTGTTGAGGAAGACGGGCAGGTGGACGATGTTCCTCATGTAGTCGTGTCCGTTGATGTTGGAGTCTCTGAGGACGCTGTTCAGGTTCTGGTTGATGGCTTTGATGATGATGTGAGGGTCGCTGGCAAAGATGGCGATGAAGGGCCCTTTGGAGAACAGGACCCGCACCTGCAGGACCAACACAGGTGAGACTCTGCGGGCCGGTGGGTGTTAGAGTCCACACCAGCTGAGCTCTGTAATCTGCTGCTGTCGTGATGCAACAACCAAAAGGCTTTTAAAAAAACGAACAGGTGTTTAGTCTCGCTGACACGCCCCCCTCAGCCTCACACGCCCTCAGCTTCAGACGCCCCCTCAGCTTCACACGCCCCCCACACCCTCAGACGCCCCCCTCACCTTCATGAAGCCCTCACTCTTCAGCTTGGTCATCCTGTTGGCGGCGCTGTGCAGCCTCTTCCTCTGAGAGTTCAGCACCGAGTCGGTCACCTGCCACCAAGTCCTGCAGTTCAGCAGCACGGCCAGACCCACCACGCTGCCGATGGCGATCAGCACGGCGTTCACCGTGCGGTTCTCCCCGTCCACCTTAAACACGGCCAGCAGCGCCATGCCGGTCAGCAGGCAGGCCAGCACTACGCCGAAGAGGATGAAGGACGGCACGCAGCACGTCTTCTTCCACTTCCTCTTACCTGAGGCGGCAAACAGAGAAGAAGAGCTCAGTGACTGTGTGTGTGTGTGTGTGTGTGAGCGTGTGTGTGTGTGTGTGTGTGTGTCTGTGTGTGTGTGTGTGTGTGTGTGTGTGTGTGTGTGTGTGTGTGTGTGTGTGTGTGTGTCTGTGTGTGTGTGTGTGTGTGTGTGTGTGTGTGTGTTTTGACTGGATGGAAACAACAAGGAGCTTCAGTGAAGATCTGCAGCAACACCAAACATCAGATATCTAACTGCTGCTGCTGCCTCTTGGATCCAACCACAGGAGATCTGAACGCTCCTGCACACAGTGATACGCTGACAGAGTCCAGACCTGAACCCTCCTCGACACGAGCCGGACCCGACCTCGCTGACGGTGTCTGAACGGGATCGAATCCTCGAGGACGGACGAGGAGCCGTCCCACATACTTTTGGCCACATGGTGTATCTGCTGTGTGAGAAGCTCTCAGTGTGCTGCTGGGATCAAACCTGTGACTCTGTGTTTCCTAAATGTTTTCAGGAGATGATTCTTCTTCTAAATCTTCTTCTTCTTATTTGAACGTGTTGGCTGAAGGGAAACTGTACGGCTGTTTATGAGAGGAGGGTTAATGTTAACGTCCACTTTGATTTGACTCATTAAAACAGCTGAAACGACTCCGCTGGGCTTTTAATGGACACACTCTGTTTTACTGTCTTCTTTCTTTCTTTTGACTTTCTTCTTCCTACAATCTCAACTCTTTGTCCCTCCTGTCTCTTTGAAATTCATCTTTCTTTCCTTTTTCCCCTCTTGACCTGCAAATAATGATTCTTTTCCATCTCCAGAGCTCAGGCTGACGTCTACAGAGCTCCTGTTTATTCACTTTACTGAGATCCAAAGAGAAAAGCAGCAACTCGTCACACTGGAGAAGCTGGAACACAGAATTATTACAGACTTTTCTTCCCTTTTCCAAAGCTCTTCCTACAGTCTGCATCACCAACATGCATCTGGGCCAAACAGTTCATCTCAGAATCACAATCAGCTTTATTTTCACATAGCAGCAATTTGCCTCGGTGTGTTGCTGCTTAACAGGACACAGAAACAGAAGTATAGAAATATAAAGAAAGAGAAAGTCAAGAGATCCAAAATGTACAAGTACACAAAATAATCCAACAAATAAACAGGAGATTTGACAGGAATGTGCAAAATTCACCTCCAAAACTGACTCAAAGCATCAAAACACAGATTTTGTCCAAATGTTGTGAAAAGTAGCAACAAGAAATGTTCAGTAAGAAATGAAAATGCTTTGAGAAAGGTTTGTTTGCACAATAAGAAAAGCTGCAGAAGAAAGAAAAAAGGAAGTGAAGCTAAAAGAAAAGAAGCTGCTGATTTCTGCATTATATTCTGTTCTAGTTTTAGATTTGAATCCTCACCTGCGACCTATATTTAGTGTTTCCCTTCATAGAAATAAAGACATTTCCAGCAGATGTTGGTGCAGAAAATGTTTCCAGAATGCAGGAAATGAAGTGTTTGATGGTCAAAAGGACCCCCAGACCCCCCCATATATTTCATCATCACATCTGAGCCCTGATGTCCACTTTTCAACACAAAGTGACGCCCTTGGAACAACAGGAAGTGTTATATACAGAAATAAGCTTCTCAAGTCTTTTTCACATTAATCAGTATTTCATTCCATATTAAGAAAAACAGATTTTCACTTTATTGACTATTCGGTCAGACGTCACAGTCTAAAATGATGATTTAGTTATTTTGCAGCTATTATTAGCAGACTTTCATCAAATGTCCAAAACAAGCTTGAATGATGTTTTGAAACATTATTATTTGTCCATTTTACACAAAGTCCGTCAAAGTAAAAGTTCCAAACTCTGCAAACTGAATCAGATATGGTTTGAAAGTTTGTTTTCTAGAGCACAATGTTGACTAGTTCATATATCAGATATCTAGAAGAGATGTGTTGATGTGACAAACTGGAATATGTTTCTAATGCGTTAGCTAATCTTTAAAGCCTGTTACACTGGGCTCTCGTCTTCCAGCTTTTTTCACTTGCTAACATGCATCGGTCCAAACTCTTCACACAGTCAGAGAAACACAAACTGTCAATCACACACATTCAATGAGCACTTTTTTCTTTCCTGCTCCACCTCCTGCAGAACTCTTTCTATTCTATCAAAACAGAATGACAATGGCAAAAACAATCTGAAATCTCTAGAAGAGCTCAGCAGAATATTGACTTCAATGCGTCTGTGTGTAGAGAACTGTGTGCAGTGTTTTGAACAAAGAGCTGCAGTCTGAGTGGAAAGCAGGAAATGTGCTTTCATTTGAGCAGATTTGCTTCAGAGGGTTGGAACATGAATTCCAGGTGATACTGCAGCACTGAACTTTAGTTTGAACTTTTCTTTTCCAAAGTAAATGACTGTACGGAATGAGAAAGAAACAAGTCCTGCATTTCTGATTCCTTCTTGTTCCATAGACTTTAGTACAGTCCAGAATGTGAAAATCTGTTCTTCTGGAATAAAATACTGATTGATGAGAAAAATCCTTCACACTTCAAAGATGAAAGTTCATCATTTCTGTAGAATGCTCCTTGGAATCAGTGTTTTTAGCTCAGTGTGTTATCAGTGACAGTGTTTGCTTTCTGACTGAGAGTTGTTGCCTGTGTTTGGTCCAACCACTTTATTTTGAGACATGTATGAAGTGTTTTGCTGCTTTTAGTGAGTGTTGGAGGTGAGATGAACTGTTTGGCCCAGATGCATGCTGCATCATATTAGAATCTATTACTATCTCTGAGTTGTACTCTGATCTGTGGAGCCAGTGAGTTCTTGGAAACGTTCTTGTGAGACTCGACCTTGTCAGATTCCCAGAGAACACTGATATCTGGCAGCCTGACGCCTGAGCTGCTGTCTCTACCTGATCAGTCTAACTGTTGGACAGTTACATGAGAGAAAGAACTAGAGCTGGAAGGTCAGTGAACACTTGAGGGCTCAGATAATGACTCCAACCTCCACCTGTCTTACCTTTCCCTGTTACATGAAGCCTCCTAAGAAATATCTGGAACAGTCACTGGATGCATTTTGTGTGAAAGAAATCCGTCCGTCCATCAACTAATCAGTTCATCTATTAAATATTTCAGCTCTACTTTCCTCCTCTCAATAGTAGCTAAAATAATCATTAGTGATGTTACACAGCGTGTTTCAAGGCAAGGCAAGTTTATTTGTATAGCACATTTCAACAACAAGGCAATTCAAAGTGCTTTACATAAAACATAAAAGCAAGATAAAAACATTTAAAAGCAACATAAAATATAACTAGAACTGCAAGCAGTTGTAAACGGGGTCCAAGCCACCTGTCGCCAGTCGCCCCCTTCGCCCCGCGGAGGGCTCGCGAGTCGTCCCGGGCCCGCCATGATTAATTGTGCCATAATCACGGGCCCCAGAGCCAAGACGGGGCCTGTCCAGCAGAAAAGACCATATTTGTAAATGAAAGTGGCTTGCGGTTATGGAGATCTGAAATGAATGTAAGTCAATGGGAATTTTTTTGGGTAGCGCCAAGTAGCGGCTAACTGCACCAAATTTTGCACAGCCCTTCTAGGGGGAAGTGCAGATAAGGTCGTCAAGTTGTGTGTTGATCGGCCTTTCTAAGCTAGAGTTATGTTAAACTTTGTGTTTTTAGCGTTTTCGCAAATATTTCTTAGCCCGTAATTCGGCCGTTTTTTGTCGGATCAAAATTCCCTCTACAAACTTTCTTCGGCTTGGTCCAGAGATGGTCTGTGCAAAGTTTCGTGTCGATCGGACTTGCGGCTTCGGAGGAGTTAATTAAAATATGTTTTCCAGTTTTTGCCATTTAGAGAAATGAATTCGTCATCGCACATAGGCGTGTCCTATACCATCGGAATCGGCAGCATCCCCCAAACACGTAGACATAAGATGTATGAATGTGCGATGTAGTAGGCCGTAGTTATGAGGCAAAATGTAATTGACTGAAAAATCCCATTGAAATGAATGGGACATTTGAGCTTCAATTACAGCGGCACCTTTAGGCCGAACTGCACCAAATTTGTGTGGTGTCATCAGGGCCCCATGGGTAACAATTGACCCAAATTTGGTTTGATTCGGACTTGTGGTTCTGGAGATATAAAATGAATGTAAGTCAATGGGAATTTTTTTGGGTAGCGCCAACTAGTGGCGAACTGCACTAAATTTTGCACAGCCCTTCAGGGGGGCAGGGCAGATAAGGTCGTCAAGTTTTGTTTTGATCGGCCTTTCCAAGCCAGAGTTATGTTGTACTTCGTGTTTTTAGTGTTTTAGAAAAAATGTGTTAGTCTGTAATTCGGCCGTTTTTTGTCGGATCAAAATTCCCTCTACAAACTTTCTTCGGCTCGGTCCAGAGATGGTCCGTGCCAAGTTTGGTGTCGATCGGACTTGCGGCTTCGGAGGAGTTAATTAAAATAGGTTTTCCAGTTTTCGCGATTTCGCGAAATGAAAACATCATCGTATAGAGGCGTGTGATATATCATGGGAATCGGCAGCATCCCCCAAACACGTAGACATAAGGATTATGAGTGTGCGATTTAGTAGGCTTTAGTTATGAGGTAAAATGTGCTTTGTTTGAACTTCCCATTGAAATGAATGGGGCATTTGACCTTTGATTACAGCGCCACCCTTTGGCCGAACTGCACCAAATTTTTGTGGTGTCATCAGGGCCCCATGGGTAACAATTGGCCCAAATTTGGTGTCAATCGGATTTGTGGTTATGGAGATATAAATTGCATGTAAGTCAATGGGATTTTTGAAAACATTTATAATTTGCAATAACAGCGCCACCTATGGGCACATTAGGTTCCCCGTTGGTGCCTGGCATCAGGGGACCATGCTGAACAATTTGGCACTAGATTCATGTGAATGTGACTTGTGGTTATAGAGGAACTAATTTTCTGGATTAAAGAGCGCCACCTAGGGGCGAGTTGCACCAAATTTTGCACAGGCCCCCAGGAGGACGTCCCAAATGATTGGTCCAAATTTGGTGTCCATCGGCCATTCCAAACCAAAGATATGACCTCAGATCCTGTTACTAGCATTTTTCGCAAACGTTTGTTAGCGTATAATTGCGACATTTTTTGTGATATCAAAATTCCCTCTACAAACTTTGTAGAGCTCGGTCCAGAGATTATCCGTGCCAAGTTTCGTGCCGATCGGACTTGCGGCTTTGGAGGAGTTAATTAAAATAGCTTTTTCAGTTTTCGCGATGTAGCTCGAAAAAAGTTTAGGCGGAAATGGGCGTGGCCTATACCAGGAGATTCAGCTGGATCCCCTGAACGCGTGGATATAAGGTTTTTGGTATACGCCCTCGTAGGCGGGAGATCCAAGCCCAAACACATTGACCTTGCTTATAGCGCCCCCTAGCGGTAGAAGTGTGCGAATTTTTGCGCCTGCGGTCGCTGCGCTAAACTGGACCTACCCTATGAGTTTCGAGTGTGTAGCACTTACGGTCTAGGCCGCAGTATCGGTTTTCTTCACGGAAGAATAATAATAACTAGAACTGCGAGCAGTTGTAAACGGGGTCCAAGCCCCCCGGCGCCAGTCGCCCTCGCTGAGGGCGCTGAAGTCGTCCCGGCCCGCCATGTTTAATTGTGCTATAAAGTTAGGCCCCGAGCTAAGGCGGGGCCCGTAGAGAAGAAATGACCAGAGTTGTAAATGAAAGTTGCTTGGCGGTTATGGAGATCTGAAATGAATGTAAGTCTATGGGAGTGTTCATTGATTTCGAGTAATAGCGTCACCTAGAGGCCGATTGACACCAATTTTCACAGAGAGCTTCGGTAAGTCGTGTCGCATAAGGTCACCAAGTTTGGTGTTGATCGGCCTTTGAAGCCTGAGATATGTTATACTCGTGTTTGTAGCGCTGCGAAATATTTGTTAGCCCGTATCTCGGCCGCTTTTTGTCGGATCGAAATTCCCTCTACAAACTTTCTTCGGCTTGGTCCAGAGATGGTCTGTGCAAAGTTTCGTGGTCGATGGGACTTAGCGGCTTCGGAGGAGTTAATTAAAATAAGTTTTCCATTTTTGCGATTTTGCAAAATGAAATTGTCATCGCACAGAGGCGTGTCCTATACCATCGGAGTCGGCTCAATCGCCCAAACACGTAGACATAAGATTTATGAATGTGCGATGTAGTTTGTCGAAGTTACGAGGAAAAATGTGCTTTGGTTGAAATTCCCATTGAAATGAATGGGGCATTTGCGCTTAGATTACAGCGCCACCTTTAGGCCGAAGTGCACCAAATTTTTGTGGTGTCATCAGGGGCCCATCAGAAACAATTGACCCAAATTTGGTTAGAATCAGACTTGTGGTTATGGAGATATGAGATGAATGTAAGTCAATGGGAATTTTTTTGGGTAGCGCCAACTAGCGGCGAAATGAACCAAATTTTGCAGAGGCCTTCTAGGGGGCAGGGCAGATAAGGTCCTCAAGTTTTGTGTTGATCGGCCTTTCCAAGCCAGAGTTATGTTATACTTCGTGTTTTTAGCTGCTCACGAAATATTTGTTAGCCTGTAGTTCGGCCTTTTTTTGTCGAATCAAAATTCCTCTACAAACTTTCTTCGGCTTGGTCCAGAGATGCTCTGTGTAAAGTTTTGTGTCGATCGGACTTGCGGCTTCGGAGGAGTTAATTAAAATAAGTTTTCCATTTTTTGCGATTTCGCAAAATGAAATCCTCATCGCACAGAGGCGTGTCATATACCATCGGAATGGGCTGCATCCCCCAAACACGTAGACATAAGATTTATGAATGTGCGATGTAGTTTGCCGTAGTTATGAGGTAAAATGTTCTTTTTTTGAACTTCCCATTGAAATGAAAGGGGCATTTGAGCTTAGATTACAGCGCCACCGTTAGGCCGAACTGCACCAAATTTTTGTGGTATCATCAGGGCCCCATGGGTAACAATTGACCCAAATTTGGTGTCAATCGGATTTGTGGTTATGGAGATATAAATTGCATGTAAGTCAATGGGAGTTTTTTAAGATATGATGAAGAGCGCCACCGTTTGGCCGATTTGACACCAAATTTGACACAGGCCTTCGGGAAGTCCAGCCGCGATAACGTCCCCAAGTTTGGTGTTGATCGGCCATTCCAAACCTTGTGAAAAGTGTGCTGGTTTGAAATCCCATTCATTTCAATGGGGTTTCTGACGGCATTTCACCTGCGATTGTAGCGCAACCTTTAGGCGGATCTGCACCAAATTTTTTGTGGTGTGATAAGAGCCCCTATGGGGAACAATTGACCCAAATTTGGTGTCAATCGGAGCTGCGGTTCTGGAGATATAAAATGAATGTAAGTCAATGGGAAAAAAATTTGTCTTTAAGCTGCAATAACAGCGCCACCTATGGGCACATTAGGGTCCCCTTTGGTGCCTGGCATCAGGGGACCATGCTGAACAATTGGGCACTGGATTCATGTCAATGTGACGTGTGGTTATAGAGGAACTAATTTTCTGGATTAAAGAGCGCCACCTAGGGGCGAGTGGCACCACATTTTGCAGAGGCCCTGAAGGGGGCGTCCCAAATGAATGGTACAAATTTGGTGTCGATCGGCCATTCCAATCCTAAGTTATGACCTCACTTCCTGTTAGTAGCGTTTTTCGCAAACGTTTGTTAGCGTATAATTGCGCCATTTTTTGTCGGATCAAAATTTCCTCTACAAACTTTGTAGAGCTCGGTCCAGAGATTATCCGTGCCAAGTTTCGTGTCGATCGGACTTGGCGGCTTCGGAGGAGTTAATTAAAATAGGTTTTTCAGTTTTCACGATGTAGCTCGAAAAAAGTTTAGGCGGAAATGGGCGTGGCCTATACCAGGAGATTCAGCTGGATCCCCGAACGCGTGGATATAAGGTTTTGATATATTCCTTCAGTAGTCGAGAGTCCAAGCCCAAACGCGTTGACCTTGCGTATAGCGCCCCTAGCAGTAGAAGTGTGCGAATTTTTTGCCTGAGGTCACTCTTGGGGCTGTGAAGCTACGCTGAGAGTTGCGCGTTTCTAGGAGTTACAGCGACCGCTGCAGTATGCGTTTATGCACGGAAGAAAAAAATAATAAATAGAACTAGAACTGCGAAGCAGTTGTAAACGAGGTCCAAGCCCCGGCGCCAGTCGCCTCTTCGCCTGCTGAGGGCGCTACGAAGTCGCCCCGGCTACCGATGTCCCGCTAGAGGTCCCCGAAAGTGAGGTCCCGACGGGCCTCCCGAATCGAGGCTAAACGCAGCGCGTTTGAAAATGCCCTTGAAACGAATGGGTTTGGCGATGGCGCTTGAGCTTCGACTACAGCGCCGCCTTTTGGCCGAATTGCACCAAATCGCTCAGCTGTCATCGGGGCCCCTTGGGGAAGAAGTGATCCAAATTTGGTGTCGATCGGAGCAGTGGTACTGGAGATATAAAATGCATGTAAGTGAATGGGAGTTTTTTTGATATATGATGAAGAGCGCCACCGTTTGGCCGATTGGCACCAAATTCGACACAGGCCTTCGGGAAGTCCAGCCGCATAAGGTCCCCAAGTTTGGTGTTGATTGGCCTTTCCAAACCTTGTGAAAAGTTTGCTGGTTTGAAATCCCATTCATTTCAATGGGGCTTCTGACCGTATTTCAGCTTCGATTACAGCGCCACCTTTAGTCCGAGCTGCACCAAATTTTTGTGGTGTCATCAGGGCCCCATGGGGAACAATTGACCCAAATTTGGTGTCAATGGGATTTGTGGTTACGGAGATATAAATTGCATGTAAGTCAATGGGATGAATTTTTTCGTCTTTAATCTGCAATAGCAGCGCCACCTATGGGCACATTAGGGTCCCCTTTGGTGCCTGGCATCAGGGGACCATGCTGAACAATTCGGCACTGGTTTGATGTCAATGTGACTTGTGGTTATGGAGGAACTAATTTTCTGGATTAAAGAGCGCCACCTAGGGGCCAGCTGCACCAATTTTGCACAGGCCCTCAGGGGCCCATCCCAACTTAGTGGTCCAAGTTTGGTGTCGATCGCCATTCCAATCCAAAGATATGACCTCACTTCCTGTTAATAGCGTTTCGCGAAATGTTTGTTAGAGTATAACTGCGCCGTTTTATGTCGGATCAAAATTTCCTGTACAAACTTTGTAGAGTTCGGTCCAGAGATTATCCGTGCCAAGTTTCGTGGCGATCGGACTTGGCGGCTTCAGAGAAGTTAATTAAAATAGGTTTTCAGTTTTCGCGACGTAGCTCGAAAAAGTTTAGGCGGAAATGGGCGTGGCCTATACCAGGAGATTCAGCAGGATCCCCGAACGCGTGGATATAAGGTTTTGATATACGCCTTCGTAGTCGAGAGGTCCAAGCCTAAACGCTTGACCTTGCTTACAGCGCCCCCTAGCGGTAGAAGTGTGCAGATTTTTGCGCCTGAGTTACGTGCAGTGAATGTGACCTACCCTGTGAGTTTCAGCGTCCCTAGCATTTACAGGGTATGCTGCAGTATGAGTTTTATGCACGGAAGAAAAAAAAAAATAATAATAACTAGAACTGCGAAGCAGTTGTAAACGGGTCCAAGCCACCTGTCGCCAGTCGCCTCACGCCCGCTGGAGGGCGCTGAAGTCGCTCCGGCCCGCCGACGTCCCGCTGCGGAGGTCCCCGAAGTGAGGTCTCGAAGGTCAGCTCGAACCGGTATGGCGCGGCGTGTTTGAAAATGCCATTGAAATGAATGGGCTTAGCGACGGCGTTAGAGCTTCGACACGGCGCCGCTTTTGGTCGAATCGCACCAAATCGCTCAGCTGTCATCGGGGCCCCTCGGTGAAGAAGTTACCCAAATTTGGTGTCATTCGAGTTGCGGTAGTGGAGATATAAAATGCATGCAAGTGAATGGGAGTTATTTCATATGTGATGAACAGCGCCACCGTTTGGCCGATTGGCACCAAATTTGACACAGGCCTTCGGGAGGTCATGTCGCATAAGGTCCCCAAGTTTGGTGTTGATCGGCCATTCCAAACCTTGTGAAAAAGTGTGCTGGTTTGAAATCCCATTCATTTCAATGGGGCTTCTGACCGGATTTGAGGTTCGATTACAGCGCCACCTTTTGGCCGAACTGCACCAAATTTTTGTGGTATCATCAGGGCCCCATGGGTAACAATTGACCCAAATTTGGTGTCCATCGGACCAGCGGTTCTGGAGATATAAAATGAATGTAAGTCAATGGGAGTTTTTTTCATATATGATGAAAAGCGCCACCGTTTGGCCGATTGACACCAAATTTGACACAGGCCTTCGGGAAGTCCAGCCGCATAAGGTCCCCAAGTTTGGTGTTGATCGGGCATTCCAAACCTAGTGAAAATGTGTGCTGGTTTGAAATCCCATTCATTTCAATGGGGCTTGTGACCGGATTTGAGATTCGATTGTAGCGCCACCTTTTGGCCGAACTGCACCAAATTTTTATGGTATCATCAGGGCCCCATGGGGAACAAATGACCCAAATTTGGTGTCAATCGGACCTGCGGTTCTGTAGATATAAAATGAATGTAAGTCAATGGGGGAAAAAAAATCGTGTTTAAGCTGCAATAACAGCGCCACCTATGGGCACATTAGGGTCCCCTTTGGTGCCTGGCATCAGGGGACCATGCTGAACAATTCGGCACTGGTTTCATGTCAATGTGAGTTGTGGTTATGGAGGAACAAATTTTCTGGATTAAAGAGCGCCACCTAGGGGCCAGCTGCACCAAATTTTGCACTGGCCCTCAGGGGCCCATCGCAACGTAGTGGTCCAAGTTTGGTGTTGATCGGCCATTTTAAACCGAAGTTATGACCTCACTTCCTGTTAGTAGTGTTTTTTGCAAACGTTTGTTAGCGTATAATTGCGACATTTTTTGTGATATCAAAATTCCCTCTACAAACTTTGTAGAGCTCGGTCCAGAGATTATCCGTGCCAAGTTTCGTGTCGATCGGACTTGCGGCTCGGAGGAGTTAATTAAAATAGGTTTTTCAGTTTTCGCGACGTAGCTCGAAAAAAGTTTAGGCGGAAATGGGCGTGGCCTATACCATGAGATTCAGCTGGATCCCCGAACGCGTGGATATAAGGTTTTGATATACGCCGTCAGTAGTCGAAGGTCCAAGCCAAAACGCGTTGACCTTGCGTATAGCGCCCCCTAGCGGTAGAAGTGTGCGAATTTTTGGGGCTGAGTTACGTGCAGTGAATGTGACCTACCCTGGGAGTATCGCGTTCCTAGGAGTTACAGCGACCGCTGCAGTATGCGTTTTATGCACGGAAGAAAAAAAATAATAATAAAAATAAAAATCCAAGCGAAAACAATAGGGTTCCCAGCCACTTCGTGGTATGGGAACCGCGTTGCCTTGCAAACGCGGGTTCCCAGCCCACTTCGGGCTTGGACCCTTAAAAACGCGGGTTCCCAGCCCACTTCGGGCTTGGACCCCTAATAAAAATCCGAGCGAAAACAATAGGGTTCCATGCCACTTCGTGGTATGGGAACCGCTGTTATGTAAACGCGGGTTCCCAGCCCACTTCGGGCTTGGACCCCTAATAAAAACCCGAGCGAAAACAATAGGGTTCCCAGCCACCGCTGGTACTGGGAACCGCGATGCCTTGCAATCGCGGGTTCCCAGCCCACTCGGGCTTGGACCCCTAATAAAAGTTCCAGTGTTACAATCAGGTTTAAAAGAGTTAAATGGAAAATAAAAACAGGCTGAGGGGTTGAGCAAATAACTGAGTCACAATCATTCTGAAAAGAGAACAAACAGAGAAGTACTCTGAAATCTACTCTCTCTAGCTGGTCTGTACTCGGGTCCACAGCAATCTTTGGGTCCATTGAAACTCCAAAAACCCTCGGACACTACAGAGAAACCAGGACATGTCTGTCAGCAGGCCCCTTTGATCCAGTTATACTCTGGACCCACCTGCATGTTTACAGGTGGACAGAGGTTCCTGCAAATCAGTCGGGCGCCAGATTTAAGATCCACTTCCTTCACTCTGTTCAGTCTCACTCCCAAAACGTCCTAACCCAGCTACCCAGTCATTTCTCACCGTGTAAATATTTAATTAAAAGCGATGGTAAAAAGTTAAAAACAAAGACAAAGAAAACAGGACAGTAAAAGTTACAGTGCAGTGTAAGTTATCAATAAAAAGAAAAATCTTAAATATTTAATTAAAAACAGTGGTAAAAAGAAAGGTCTTCAGTCTTAATTTAAAAGAACTGACTGTTTCAGCAGACCAGCAGTTATCTGGGAGTTTGTTCCAAATATACGGAGCATAATAACTGAACGCTGCTTCTCCTTGTTTAGTTTTGACTCTGGGGACAGAAAGGAGACCTGCCCCAGACGACCTGGTTTGTTCATAACGAATCAGAAGATCAGAAATATATTTTGGCCCTAAACCATTTAGTGCTTTGTAAACTAACAGCGGGATTTTGAAATCAATTCTTTGACAGACAGGAAGCCAATGTAAAGACCTCAGAACTGGAGTGATGTGATCCACCTTTTTGGTCTTAGTGAGGACTCGAGCAGCAGCGTTCTGAATCAGCTGCAGCTGTCTGATTGATTTCTTGTAAGGACACTGTTACAGTAGTCAAGTCGACTGAAGATAAATACATGGATAAGCTTTTCCAGGTCCTGCTGAGACATAAGGCCTCTTATCCTTGATTCTTCAGTTGATAGTAGGCTGACTTTGTAATTGTCTTAATATGGCTCCTCAAATTCAGGTCTGAGTCCATGACTACACCAAGATTTCTGGCTTGATTTGTGGTTCTTCTGGCACATCAGTCGTTGACCTGCTCAATACAGTTACTCAGCGCCTGTATGGGATCATAGTCTCCTGGTGAAATGGTTATGTAAATCTGTGTGTCATCTGCATAATTATGGTAACATATTTTGTTGTTTTTCATAATCTGAGCCAGTGGAAGCATGTAAATGTTATACAAAAGAGGTCCCAGAATGGAGCCTTGGGGAACTCCACATGTCATTTTTGTCAGCTCAGATGTGTAGTTACCTATAGACACAAAGTAGTCCCTGTCCTTTAGGTAGGATTCAAACCAGTTTAGTACTGTGCCAGAAAGTCCAACCCAGTTTTCAAGTCTGTCTAGTAATATGTTGTGGTCTACCGTGTCGAATGCAGCACTGAGATCCAATAATACTAAGACTGAAATTCTGCCACTGTCAGTGTTTAAATGGATGTCATTGAAGACCTTAACAAGAGCCGTCTCAGTGCTGTGGTGTGGTTGAAAACCTGACTGGAAGACATCAAAACAGTTATTTAGTGCCATGAATACTTACTGACTGCAGTTTTCAGGGCGGGAAAAAACCTGACAGGAGAAACATGTTGACAATTTGTAGTAAATCTGAGGCCATGCATTTAGACACCTTTTTGAAAAAAACCTGTTGGCAGAATATCAAGGCAGCATGAGGAGGATTTCAGATGTTGTATTATGTCCTCCAGGTTTTTATGGTTAATAGAATCAAACTGTCTCATGCTATAAGAATTGTTTTTAAGTGGACACAGGGATAGGACATATCCTGTACCTGACATGGAGCCGCTGATTGCTTGTCTAATTGTTTTAATTTTGTCTGCAAAGAAGGAAGCAAATTCATTGCAGGCCCTGGTGGATAGAAGGTCTGAGGCTACAGACACAGGAGGGTTGGTTAGCCTGTCGACAGTAGCAAACAGGACACGTGCATTATTAGTGTTTTTGGTGATGATGTCAGAGAAGAAGGACCGCCTTGCATTTCTCAGCTCTAAATTATAAATGCGAAGTCTCTCTTTATAGATGTCATAATGAACCTGAAGATTTGTTTTCCGCCACCTGCGCTCAGCTTTCGACACTCTCTTTTTGAGTTCTAACCAGCGTGGCATTTCTCCATGGAGATCTTCTCTTACCAGAGACCACCTTCACCTTGGCTGGTGCAATGGCATCAATAACATTTGTAATTTTAGAACTGAAATTATCCACAAGCTCATTGACTGAGACCTGTGGAAGGGCAGGTGTCTGGGAGAAAGCCTCAATAAATTCTTCACTAGTGTTTTCCGTGATATGTCGTTTTGTGATTACTTCTGTTTTAACATTTGTGTGCACGCAGATAGCACTCTCAAAGAAAACACAGAAATGATCAGAGAGAGCAACATCAGTCACCACGACCTTGGGAATGTTCAGACCCTTGGAGATGACCGAGTCTAAAGTGTGCCCCTTATTGTGCGTGGGCTCCGTCACATGTTGGGTCAGTCCATAATTATCAAGAACACAGAACAGTTCTTTAGTCCCTCTGTCCAGGGGGTTGTCAACATGGATGTTAAAATCACCAACAATAACCACACAGTCAAAGTCAACACAGATTATAGACAGCAGTTCACCAAAGTAATCAAAAAAGTTTGCACAGTATTTAGGGGGCCTGTAGATGTTTAGAAAAATAGCTCTAGAAGAGGAATTCAGCTGAAGAGCCACATATTCAAAAAAAGCAAAACTCCCATAAGAAATCTTTTTGCATTGGAGGGAGTCATTAAACAAAATGGCACCCTAGCTTCACTCATAAAACTGAAGTTGGGAGGGGTCGACTCGATAAGGACAGCTGCACTGTTATCTTGGTCCAACCAAGTTTCAGTTAAAAACATGAAATTAAGATTGTGAGTTATTATAAAATCATTGATTAAAAATGTTTTTCCTGCCAAAGACCTAACGTTTAACAAAGCTAACATTATCTGGCCCATTTTTTTCAACAGGCTGCGGCTGACGAGGAATTAAGACTAAACTTGCAGGATATGTTGAGTGCTTCCTGTTTTTTAACACATTCACCAGACTTTTTCTGTTACCTATCAAGACAGGGATGGAGAAGACTACCAGCACATTGGGCCCCGGCTTGTCCTGGGAAGAGTCATGAGTGCTATTTTCCTTGTAGCCTGGACCCAGCACATATCAGACAGAGCTTACTGGGCTTTTAGCCATTGCGGAGCCGGGATGGCGGGTTGTGCCTGGAGGACTTAGAGCCAGTGGTGGAGGTGGACGGTGAGGGGGGTTTAGGGTAGAGAAAATGGGAGTGGAGCGAGGGAAGGTGCGCGGAGTGAATTTGGTCCCAGCTCTAACCAGGTCTTCCATGTGATCAGTGAAGTCCAGCAGAGGGGAGAGGGGAGAAAGTGTGTCTGGAGATGGGGATTGGGGGGGTAGAGATGTTGAATCACTGTCTCACTGTTGGTTTTCAGTGAGAGAGGTGGAGGCTCTTCCTCTTGGCTTAGATGTCTCCCGTGATCACAGCTCTCTTCCGGTGGGGGCTGGAGTGGCTCTCCTTCAAGGTTTCTGGCGTGTTGTGTTTTGTCTTCTTCTTGTTTTGATTCCTCTTGTCTCTTGTCCTTGGCAGAGGGAACAGATGAGTGACTTCAGACTGTTGCTTCACAACATCATTGGTCCCGATGTGCAGAATGATTTTTTTCACAGTAGGATGTTCAGCCACAATATGCAGGATTCTTTCTGCCAAGTCAGATACCGTATTGGAAAGCAGAGTACCAACGTGATCCACACTGCTGCTTCATGACATCTTTCAGTGCTGAGCTGATCTTTAGTTCATCAGATGGTTAGTTAGCTCCATCTAGTGGACAGGTAGCAGAACTACATCACCTGGAGTCAGAATAAGAATCAGCTTTATTTTCCAGGTATGTGTTCACATACAAGGAATTTGACTCTGGATTGTACACATGCTCACGATGTGCTTACTTATACAATAATACAGTAACAAAGCAATAAATCAAACACAGGCTGCAGTATAGAGAACACATATATACACACTATGAACAATACTGACAGATTGAGACAATAGTGCAGAGAGCAGAGTGCAAAGGATGCTGAAATAAATAAGTATTATGTGTTATGTACATGAGGTGGATCTGGAATACAGAATATACAATGTGACAATATGAACAGCTCTGAAATAAATAATAAGTGTTAGCCAGTAAACAGGTGGCTGATTAGAGGCAGAGTTACTGGGTTATTGTTCCTTACACTGTGAGTCAGCTGTTCATCAGAGTGATGGGTTGTGGGAAGAAACTGTTCCTGAGTCTGTTGGTTTTGGCGTACAGAGCTCTGTAACTCCTACCAGAGGGGAGGAGCTGGAGCAGGTTGTGTCCGGGGTGAGATGGATCTGCAGTGATGTTTCCTGACTCTGGAAATGTACAAGTCCTGAATGGAGGGCAGGTTGGCTCCGATGATCTTTCCTGCAGTCCTGACTGTCCATCTGCTCCTGATCCAAACCAGACAGTGATGGAGGTGCAGAGGACAGACTGGATGATGGCTGTGTAGAAGTGGATCAGCAGCTCCTTAGGCAGGTTGAGCTTCCTGAGCTGGCGCAGGAAGTACAGCCTCTGCTGGGCCTTCTTGATGATGGTGCTGGGATATAGTGGATACCAGAAACCTGAAGGTTTCCACAGCAGACACAGGGCTGTTGGGTATAGCGATGGGGGGCAGAGTGGGGGGGCTCTTCCTGAAGTCCACGGTCATCTCCACAGTTTTGAGCGTGTTAAGCTTCAGGTTGTTGTGACCGCACCAGAGAGCCAGCTGACCAACCTCCAGATAGGTTGGTCAGCTGGGTGATCAAACCCAGCTGGGTCAACCCCAGATAGGTCTCCTGAGGTGCAGTCGTTGGTGTAGAGGGAGAAGAGCAGTGGGGAGAGCACACACTCCTGTGGGGCACCAGTGCTAATAGTCCGGGTCCTGGATGTGATGTTCCCCAGCCTCACCTGCTGACTCCTGTCAGTCAGGAAGTCTGTGATCCACTGACAGATGGAGGCTGGCACAGTGAGCTGGGTGAGTTTGGTGCAGAGGATGATGGTGTTGAACGTGGAGCTGAAGTCCACGAACAGGATCCTTGCATATGTCCCTAGAGAGTCGAGGTGGTGCAGGATGTAATGCAGTCCTACGTTGACTGCATCATCCACTGACCTGTTAGTTCTGTAGGCAAATTGCAGTTATCCCAGTGTTACCAGTGTTACCGGTGCCAGACCTAGGGGCAATCTGGACCTCCAGCTAAGGTTACACAGAAAAACAAAAACACAGTCCAGGGGGCAGAACGAGAGAGAACCAGGGAGGTCAGGGGGATGACCTTAGGGCAGAATAGTTCGGGAGGTCGGCCCGGGGGACGACCCAACAGGTCGGGCAGAGCAGGGGGAAAACTCAGTTCAGGAGGCCAACCCAGAGAGGGAGCCTCAGGCGGGCGGCCTGAGAACAGGGCAGGGCGGCCTGACAGGGGAGCCTCAGGCGGGCGGCCTGAGAACAGGGCAAAGGGGAAACAAAGTTCAGGAGGCCGTCCCGGAGGACAACCCAACAGGCCGGGCAGAGCAGAGGGGAAACTCAGTCCGGGAGGCCGAGAGGGGCCAGAGGGTTCGGGCGGACGTCCCGAGGGCGGAGCAGAGGGACTAGGGGATTCGGGAAGGGCAGACGGGCAGCCCGAGGACAGAGCAGGCGAGCCAGGATCGGCCGGCGGGCAGCCTGAGGACAAAGCTGGGCTCAGAGAGTTCAGAGGGGCGTCCGGAGGGCACAGGCTGGAGGCTTGTGGCGCTAGCAGGCCGGGGATCTGGACCAGAGAGGGGGCTAGCCGGCTGGGGATCAGGGACAGGCTGGGAACTAGCACCGCTAGCAGGCCGGGGATCTGGACCAGAGAGGGGGCTAGCCGGCTGGGGATCAGGGACAGGCTGGGAACTAGCACCGCTAGCAGGCCGGGGATCTGGACCAGAGAGGGGGCTAGCCGGCTGGGGATCAGGGACAGGCTGGGAACTAGCACCGCTAGTAGGCTGGGGATCTGGACCAGGCTGGGGACTAGCTGACTGAGGATCAGGGATAGGCTGGGCGCTAACAGGCCGGGAAACTGGCTGGGCGCTAACAGGCCGGGAAACCGGCTGGGCGCTAACAGGCCGGGAAACCGGCTGAGCGCTAACAGGCCGGGAAACCGGCTGGGCGCTAACAGGCCGGGAAACCGGCTGGGCGCTAACAGGCCGGGAAACCGGCTGGGCGCTAACAGGCCGGGAAACCGGCTGGGCGCTAACAGGCCGAGAGACAGGCTGGGCGATAACAGGCCGGGAAACAGGCTGAGCGCTAACAGGCCGGTAGACAGGCTGGGCGCTAACAGGCCGGGGAACAGGGCGAGGCCTCTCCAGAGACCGGGGAGCCGGGCGTAGCGACCTCTCCAGAGGCCGGGAAGCCGGGCAAGGCCTGGGAGCCGGGCGTAGCGACCTCTCCAGAGGCCGGGGAGCCGGGCGTAGCGACCTCTCCAGAGGCCGGGGAGCCGGGCTAGGGACCGGCAGCGAGACAGCAGCGGGGGGAGTCAGGGATGAGGCTGCTGGGCTGAGGGCCTTGGTGCGAGGAGCAGGGGTCGGCCGGACCACTGACGGGGCTACTGTCGCTCAGTCCGCCAGGAGAACTCGAGGAGCAGGGGTCGGACGGACCACCAACGAGGAACCAGGAGTCTGCTGGGCCACCGGCGGAGCTGGTGCCGGTCGGGCCACCGACGGAGCACGAGGAACAGGGGTCGGCTGGGCCACCAACGGAGCTGGTGTTGGTCGGACCACCGACGAGGGACACGCTGTACAAACTGAGCACACTGAACAATGACCGGACAAGGACTAAACAGAAACACCAGCTATATATACAAAGGGACTGACGGGCAGGGCGGGAGCAAAACAGGTGAGTGGGATCAGGGCTAATGAGGGAGGCAGGCAGACAGAGAGCAAGGGAAAACAGAGAGAGGCAGGCAGGCAGTGTGATAACAAAGAGATAAACAGGTAGTGTGTAAACTGAGGGAACAGACGGAACACTAGACAGGCAGACACGGGGCAAAACAAAGTACACAGACCAGAGAAAACACTAGAGACATGAACCAAGGTATAGGACTAAGAGCTAACATACTAGACAAGACAGACATTAAGAAACTAATACATGAAACATGTGACAGAACTGAAATCCGGAAAATACCAAAACACAGACTAACAGATACAGAAATAAAACTCAGAACTAAACAGAACAGACGACAAGACTAACATGCAGAAACACAAAAAACCCTCAAACCAAAAACCCAAACACCCAGCACACAGGACAGGATCGTGACACACATGACATTATCAAAATAATTGAACAGATATTCCACATAATCAAAATTGACTTAACTCAAAATACTAATAGGTAACAAAATATAACTCAAAACACACATTCACTTTAGTCTGATTCCTCTGATACACTCACTCGCTGATTAACACATTACATTATTTAACTAACATTAATGGTAACAGCATGAAATACACACATCTTTCTACAGATTTCTTGAACGTCACACTCTCTCTTACACTTGAACTTAACCACAGCGCGTAACAATATGGCGGTACTGCGACACTCTCGTGTGTGATCAGCGAGGTGAACTAGTTGGAATATGGTATCTTTGACATGGTATCCCCTGACCATTTACTCACTACTGGCTGGCTAAAACTCTTAACGTCTAGAACACATTTTAGTCACATTTAGTTACTCACACCTACAAAACTATGGTGAGAGACTGAAGTTCATGAAAAATAAAAACTACTGAACATGGTGACGCTTGTCAGGGCAGTTAGCTACAAAACGAAACTTACTACACTTTACACCCATCTTGAAATCATCTTACAACACAACAGAACTTTTCAGACAGCATTCACATTACATACTGATCCAAGCTAAACACAGAAAAACAAGTTTTACTGTACGTGTGGATTAATAGAGAGATGACCGAAGCTAGTGTTGTGCTCAAGCAAGAGCTCATTTATTTAGAACCAGAGCACCATCTACTGATAAGTAAGTGATTTACCTTTATGTTATGAGTTAGTGTATTTGGATAGATCAATTATAAGAACAAATTAGAGGTGTCTGTTTACATAAAACTAATGTAGCATTTCCAATCTACCACACCAGCAAGGAGCCTGTAATGTCCCTCAGGTGGGCCAACACCGTCTTTCAAAGGACTTCATGACTACAGATTTCAGGGCGACAGGGCTGTAGACATTGTCCTGTGTGATTCCTCTGACACTGACTGGGTTTCTGACACAGGTTAGACCGGTTTGGACGTCCCTCTGATGTTTTGTAGGCGTGGACTCTGAAGTTGTGAGGATGTGACGGCATCCTCAGATCAGATGCACACAGACACCAGGACTGACGAGGAAGAAATGAGAATGGGAATAAATGAGAGTTTGTCTAAAATAGTACATTTATAAATCCCTATAAACCTCATGGTGGGTCTGATCCCTGAGACTTGATCCTCCATCACAGTTTTGTTTACTGAGCTGATGTTCAGCTCATCAGCTGGTTAGTTAGCAGCATCTAGTGGACAGAGAATGAAACTACAGTGATCTGATCAGTAATGTTTCTGATGTTATAAAGGAAAGGTGTGACACTATCTCACGACCAAATGGAAAACTTAATTAAGAAATAAAGCTTTTGTTCTTGTAGCCTTCATCAAATATCAAAACAAAAGGATCACAAACATAAAACACGCACTCTCACACACACACACACACACACACACACTTAGGTCAGGGAGAGGAAAAGGGAAATAAAAATACTTCTGATGAAGTGGAGTCTGCCACAGGTTAGACCGGTTTGGACGTCACTCTGAAAAAACTAACAATGTAATTGTTCATAGATTTATCCTGCTATCTACCAGCACCTCATTGTGTTGCTGTGCTATGGGATTTTTTTTGTCTTTAATGATTTTGATGCATTCTTATTTTTTTCATGTCTTTCATATTTCAGCCAATCGTGTGGTTCCACTTACAAGGGTCTGTGTTACTTCTACTGTGCATGTGTAGAAGTGATGACACATGTTGCTTCGGGGCCGGAGGTGACCCGCGGGTCGCCAACTGATGGGGTTTCTGTAGAGGATCAACTTTTCTTAATGTCCTGCCCCATCCAGGCTGTGATTGGTCTGTTCATGAAAAGTGACATTGATAAGCATCTGTATGTACAGGCTGAAGGCACCAGAGCTTCAGAGATCATTAGAAAGATAGATGGATAGATTGATTGTTTGTTTTTTTTAGGACATTAACTGTTATATATATTAAATTTTCTGTTCCACCACAGAGGGTTAAAACAATACAGGACAGTAGATGAGACAAACAGCAAACACACAGTTTGAGTGAACAAGCTGATTTAAAAACACTCATCTGTGTCTACGTACATAATGTAACACACCCAGCTGCAGAATGAGGTCGGTCTTCTTCTTCATTCCTGTCGTTCCTGAGACTCAGAGTTTCTACCTGTTTTCTCGTCTCTTGAGACAAACTGAGTAAAAAACTGAGTTTCTCTTTTGTTTTCAAAGGTTTTGATGGAGTTTAGTTTGAGTTTTCCTGAGCAGAATGAGAATCAATAATAAAAACAGAAATATCTCCTCCAAAAGTCTGATGATTCTGTAAAATATTTAAGAGCATGAAGTGGAAAACAAAAGGTGGCAATTCTCCTCATTCACATGTTGATGTGTGACCTGGGCTCCTGCCTGGTGTGATAGACCCCATCCACTACTGATCTAGCACTGAGTGCCTGTTCCTGTGCTGCCATGATTAGAGCTTCTGTACATATACATATGACTGATGTAGAATTTATTTAAATTCATATAGTGATTTATTTTGCTTTTATGAAGTAAATAATACTAAATTATAGAATATAGTATTATTCTTTAATACGTGAATATGATGAAAAAGAGACCAAGCTAATTTACATTTACATTACATTTACTCATTTGGCAGACGCTTTTATCCAAAGCGACTTACATTTGAGGAACAACTTACAAGTATCAACAGAGCATCAAATACAGATCTAACAACTGACAATACATACTAGTAAGAGCAGCAATAAATCCTAGTAAGAGCTCATAGTACATATCACATCAATGGGTAAATACCTAGGGAAGGAAGTAAGAGTTAACAGAAAGTGCAATCAGAGCAAAAAGTGCAGTCAATACAAGATAATTATAGGGATAAAAGAAGAAGGGCACAGGAAGTGCATGTTAGAGGTTAGTTAGTTAGAGGTGTTATAAGAGGAAGTGTTCTCGGAAGAGATGAGTTTTCAAGAGCTTCTTGAAGTTAGAGAGGGCACCCTTCTCTGATGGCGTGTGGTAGCTCGTTCCACCATCGTGGTGTCACAGATGCGAACAGCCGGGACTGGGATCGCTTTGTGTGAAGGGCTGGCAGAGCCAGGCCGTTCATTGGAGGAGGCGTGAGGGCGAGAAGGAACGTAGGTTTGTATAATGGAGTTTAGGTAGATGGGTGCAGACCCAGTGGCCACTCTGTATGCAAGCATTAGTGACTTGAATTTGATTCTGGAGGCCACGGGAAGCCAGTGAAGGTCATTGAGTAATGGAGTGACATGAGTCCTTTTGGGCTGATCAAAGACCAGACGTGCTGCTGCGTTCTGAACCATTTGTAAGGGTTTCACAGCACAAGCTGGAAGACCTGCTAGGAGCGCGTTGCAATAGTCGAGGCGAGAGATAACCATGGCCTGTACCAGAAGCTGGGTGGCATACTGAGTGAGGTATGGCCTGATTTTCCTTATGTTGTATAGAGCAAAGCGGCACGACTTAGAGACAGCAGCAACATGGTCTGAAAATGACAGCTGATCATCAGTCAAGACACCCAAGTTTCTCACCACCTTGGTTTGAGTGATGGTTGAGGAGTCAATTTGTAGCTTGATGTTATGGTAAATGGATTGCTTGGCTGGAATGACCAAGAGTTCAGTCTTGGAGAGGTTTAGTTGAAGGTGGCAGGCCTTCATCCATGTAGATATGTCTGAGAGACAGTCTGTAATCCGTGCCGAGACAGTGGGATCATCTGGCGGGAAGGATAGATAGATTTGTGTATCGTCTGCGTAGCAGTGGTAAGAGAAGCCGTGTGAGCGAATGATCGGCCCAAGTGAGGTGGTGTAAATTGAGAAGAGAAGGGGCCCTAGTACTGAGCCTTGGGGCACGCCTGTGGAGAGGCAGTGGGAGGAGGATAATTGTCCTTGCCACAAGACATTGTAGGAGCGCCCAGAAAGGTAGGATTCAAACCACAGGAGTGCTTTACTCGAGATGCCCATTGCTGAGAGTGCAGATAGCAGGATTGCATGGTTGACTGTATCAAAGGCAGCTGATAGGTCTAGCAGGATGAGAACCGAGGATTGGGCTGCAGCTTTCGCTGACCTCAGGGCTTCTGTTACAGACAGAAGAGCCGTTTCAGTAGAGTGGGCACTCTTGAAGCCAGACTGATATGGATCTAGGAGGTCATTCTGTGAGAGATATTCTGAGACCTGCTTGAAAACCGCTCGTTCAAGAGTTTTGGATAAAAATGGTAGAAGAGACACTGGTCGATAGTTCTCAACTTGAGTAGGGTCAAGTGAGGACTTTTTTGAGCAAGGGTGTAACCTGAGCCCTTTTGAAGGTGGTCGGGAAGGTTCCAGAAGCCAGAGACGTGTTTATCACGTGAGTGATTGCCGGGACCACAGTAGGAGAAATGGCTTGGAGGAGATTTGTGGGAATTGAGTCCAGTGGGCATGTAGTTGGACGGCTACGAGTCAAGAGTTCTGATACTTCACTCTCTGAGACAGGAGTGAACGAGGAGAGTGAAGAACCACTGGCCTGGGAGGGCAGAGGGAAAGATGTAGTAGGACTGCTACATTGGTTGAGTTTGAATGTTTCAGAGAATTGGCTAGTTATAGCCTCAACTTTGCCTGTGAAGAAGGCAGCAAAGGTATCAGCAGACAAGTTTGTGGGTGGTGGAGGGGGGAGGCGGATTTAAAAGAGCTTTAAAGGTGGAAAATAATTTCCTAGAGTCAGTGGCACTGCTAATTCTGTTGTTATAGAACGCAGTTTTGGCAGCACTGATGCTTGTCGAGAAGGAGGATAGGAGTAATTGGTAGCCCTTAAGGTCAGTAGGGTCTTTGGTTTTTCGCCATTTTCTTTCAGCAGCTCTGAGATCGGTACGTAGCCCCCGGATGGTATCTGTTAGCCATGGGTGGGACTGGTTTGGGCGAGCAGGCTTGGTGGATAGAGGACACAGGCTATCTAGGCATGAGCTTAGTGTAGAGCACAGAGATTGTGTGGCATCATTGACCTCGAGTGAGGAAAAAGTGCCGAGGGAAGGTAGGGCAGAAGCTACCACTGAGGCAAAGTGAGCGGCAGACAGGTTGCGGAGGTTGCGCCGGTGTGAGACCAACGGTGTTGGACCAATGGGCTTTTCCTGTAGGGATACCGTGAACTGAATGAAATAGTGGTCAGACACATGTAGAGGTGTGACAGTTAGGCACTCTGTGGCACAATTTCGTACAAGAACAAGATCAAGCACCTTGCCAGCTTTGTGGGTCGGGGGCTGAGAACCCGGTTAGATCAAAGGACTGAATCAGAGACAGGAAGTCTGCTGAGTTTGAATTGTCTAAGTGAATGTTCATGTCGCCAAGGACGAGTAGGGGACAGTCATGCTCTGGTATGGAAGACAGCAGTGTGTCTAGCTCCTCCACAAAGTTACCCATTTGTCCTGGTGGACGGTATATGACGATCACAGAAACCTTAACCGAGCGGACACCAAGACCGCATGGTATTCGGAGGAGGCATATTGAGTCGGGGTAGCAGCTGTGTGAATTTCCATTTGTTGGAAATTAAGAGCCTCGTCCACCCTCCCAGATGATCGGGGGTATGGGTGAAAGAGTAGTTGGTGGACAAGGCAGCAGGGGTAGCGGTGTTTTCTGGTTTGATCCAGGTCTCAGTGAGAGCCAGTATCCCAAGAGATAATGTGTTAGCATAAGCAGTGATAAAGTCAGCTTTGTTAACTGCAGACTGGAAGTTCCATGATCCAACAGAGAAGTAAACAGATGTGGGCAGTGTCTGTTTTAAAGGCTTAAGGAGTGCCTTATTTCTGTGCCTGAAGACACGATACCTCTTGTGTCTACTGGAGACAAGAGGAATAGTATGGTAGCACATGGCCTGGAGTGCAGTTGTGGCCAACAGCTTTAGGTGAGTAGAAGTGCTTATGGAAGGAAAGACGCTGCTCTTGTGGGTGGCCTTGCTCGGTGGACTCGCACAGGAAGACTTGCTGGTCTTTACCCAAGTAGGTCTTCACACAAGGAGCAGACGCTTCAGCAATAGGTTGCAGTTAAGTAGTGCGAGTCTAATTGCATACAGGTGTGGCGCATTCAGACTGATTACACCCAGCTGAGATTGCCCACCAGATTACCAAGACAAAAGGTTGGTTTCAGTGGGTGGGACACACACCCAGTTGTTTGAGCTCGCCAGCCGGCCTTCAGATTCTAGTAGAGTGGTCAGTAAAAGTGCAAGGTGATAGCACAACAAGAGTAAGAAAGGAGTAAGAAAAAGTGTAAATACCTCACAGCTGCAAACTCTTCCTTGCCCTCCGGTGCTTTCCTGAGTTTGAGAATGCAGCAGGAGTATAAGTACCCTCTGTTATGGGCTATTGATTGCCCACCAGATTACCAAGACAAAGGTTGGTTTCAGTGGGTGGGACACACACCCAGTTGTTTGAGCTCGCTCAGTCGGCCTTCAGATTCTAGTAGAGTGGTCAGTAAAAGTGCAAGGTGATAGCACAACAAGAGTAAGAAAGGAGTAAGAAAAGTGTAAATACCTCACAGCTGCAAACTCTTCCTTGCCCTCCGGTGCTTTCCTGAGTTTGAGAATGCAGCAGGAGTATAAGTACCCTCTGTTATGGGCTATTGATTGCCCACCAGATTACCAAGACAAAGGTTGGTTTCAGTGGGTGGGACACACACCCAGTTGTTTGAGCTCGCTCAGCCGGCCTTCAGATTCTAGTAGAGTGGTCAGTAAAAGTGCAAGGTGATAGCACAACAAGAGTAAGAAAGGAGTAAGAAAAGTGTAAATACCTCACAGCTGCAAACTCTTCCCTTGCCCTCCGGTGCTTTCCTGAGTTTGAGAATGCAGCAGGAGTATAAGTACCCTCTGTTATGGGCTATTGATTGCCCACCAGATTACCAAGACAAAGGTTGGTTTCAGTGGGTGGGACACACGCCCAGTTGTTTGAGCTTCAGCTCAGCCGGCCTTCAGATTCTAGTAGAGTGGTCAGTAAAAGTGCAAGGTGATAGCACAACAAGAGTAAGAAAGGAGTAAGAAAAGTGTAAATACCTCACAGCTGCAAACTCTTCCTTGCCCTCCGGTGCTTTCCTGAGTTTGAGAATGCAGCAGGAGTATAAGTACCCTCTGTTATGGGCTATTGATTGCCCACCAGATTACCAAGACAAAGGTTGGTTTCAGTGGGTGGGACACACACCCAGTTGTTTGAGCTTCGCCCAGCCGGCCTTCAGATTCTAGTAGAGTGGTCAGTAAAAGTGCAAGGTGATAGCACAACAAGAGTAAGAAAGGAGTAAGAAAAAGTGTAAATACCTCACAGCTGCAAACTCTTCCTTGCCCTCCGGTGCTTTCCTGAGTTTGAGAATGCAGCAGGAGTATAAGTACCCTCTGTTATGGGCTATTGATTGCCCACCAGATTACCAAGACAAAGGTTGGTTTCAGTGGGTGGGACACACACCCAGTTGTTTGAGCTCGCTCAGCCGGCCTTCAGATTCTAGTAGAGTGGTCAGTAAAAGTGCAAGGTGATAGCACAACAAGAGTAAGAAAGGAGTAAGAAAAAGTGTAAATACCTCACAGCTGCAAACTCTTCCTTGCCCTCCGGTGCTTTCCTGAGTTTGAGAGTGCAGCAGGAGTATAAGTACCCTCTGTTATGGGCTATTGATTGCCCCAGATTACCAAGACAAAGGTTGGTTTCAGTGGGTGGGACACACACCCAGTTGTTTGTAGCTCGCTCAGCCGGCCTTCAGATTCTAGTAGAGTGGTCAGTAAAAGTGCAAGGTGATAGCACAACAAGAGTAAGAAAGGAGTAAGAAAAGTGTAAATACCTCACAGCTGCAAACTCTTCCTTGCCCTCCGGTGCTTTCCTGAGTTTGAGAATGCAGCAGGAGTATAAGTACCCTCTGTTATGGGCTATTGATTGCCCACCAGATTACCAAGACAAAGGTTGGTTTCAGTGGGTGGGACACACACCCAGTTGTTTGAGCTCGCTCAGCCGGCCTTCAGATTCTAGTAGAGTGGTCAGTAAAAGTGCAAGGTGATAGCACAACAAGAGTAAGAAAGGAGTAAGAAAAAGTGTAAATACCTCACAGCTGCAAACTCTTCCTTGCCCTCCGGTGCTTTCCAGTTTCTCCTTATAAGAGAAAATGTGTATATAATACATATTTATACATTTATGGAAACGCATAGATCCACACACAGGAACAGATCCAACACTCAGCGTTGCTCCAGGTGAATCCTGTGTTTCATGTTAGTTTCATGGATCACTGAATTTGATCCGACTCATTCAGCTTGATGATGACATGTTTGTGAAAGCAGGAGTGTGTATCTGGCAGCCCCTCTTCTCTGTTTTGCCTTTTGTTCTCTGTTTCCCCCATCCTTTTGTGTCTGTCTGTTTCCCCCTAGTGTGTGTCTTTCTGGTTGCAGGTGGGCGTAGCCATTTCTCCCTGGTTCCTGCTGCTGGTTCTCCACACCCGCTCCTCATTCTCATCAACCACCAGTTATATACCCCAGTCCAGCACGCCAGTATTCGCCAGATCGTCTGTGTATCACCTGTGGTACACACCTTGGCTCGTTTGCTTGCTCTTGGTGGGAATTGTTGGGCTTCTGTAAATAACTCAGAGTATGGTCTAGACCTGCTCTTTATGAAAAGCGCTGTGAGATAACTGTTGTTGTGAATTGGCGCTATATAAATAAAATTGAAAATTGAAATTGAAACTTTTATCGCCGTTTTATCAGGAAGTTCAGCCTGTCAGGGTTTTGTGTGTGGTGTACCCCCCCTTCAAAAGGACGGCCCCCGACGTCACAAAATGAAACATCACAAAAAAACAAAACAATCCAAACAGGTCAAGCCGGACCAGGGTGGGCGGAGGGAGGTCAGGAGGAGGGCCAGGCCCACTTCAGATGGGGCAACACAGTTCAGGAGGCAGAAAACGGAGTTCAGGGGGACGCCCGGGAGGACGACCCATAAGGCCGGGCAGATCAGGAGGGCAAAACTGTTCGGGTGGTCGTCCCAGAGGTCGACCCATGAGGCCAGGCAGAACAGGCAGAAAACAGAGTTCAGAAGGCCGTCCCGGAGGACGACCCAATAGGCCAGGCAGAACAGGGGGGCAACAACGTTCAGGGGATCGTCCCAGACAAGGAGCCTCAGGCGGGCAGCCTGAGAGCAGGGCAGGGCGGCCTGACGGGGAAGCCTCAGGCGGGCGGCCTGAGAGCAGGGCAGGGCGGCCTGACAAGGAAGCCTCAGGCGGGCGGCCTGAGAGCAGGGCAGGACGAGAGGGGCGAGACCTCTCCAAAGGCCGCGGAGCAGGGCGGAAGGCCGGCGCTGAGGCAGCGGTGCAGGGAACCAGAGACGGTGCTGCCGGGCTGAGGTCCGGGGACTGGTCACGTGGAGTAGGAGTCGGTCTGACCACCGACAGAGACCTCGGGGCAGGAACCGGCGGGACCACAGACTGGAGCCGTGGGGCAGGAACCGGCGGGACCACAGACTGAACAGCTGGGCTGACGTCCACCGACGAGGCATGAGGAGCAGGAGTCGATCGGACCACCGGCGGAGCTGGTGCCGGTCGGACCACCGACGGAGCACGAGGAACAGGAATTGGCTGGGCCACCAACGAAGCTGGTGCTGGTCGGACCACCGATGAGGGAACAGGAGTCGATCGGACCACCGGCGGAGCTGGTGCCGGTCGGACCACCGACGGAGCACGAGGAACAGGAATTGGCTGGGCCACCAACGAAGCTGGTGCTGGTCGGACCACCGATGAGGGAACAGGAGTCGATCGGACCACCGGCGGAGCAGCGTAACTGGAGGCCCTGGGCCGGACACGAGGAGCTGGAGTCGGTCTGACCACCGACTGGACAGCTGGACTGGTAACCATAGACCTGGCACGAGGAGCTGGAGTCGGTTTGACCACCGGCGGAGCTGGTGCCGGTCGGACCACCGACGGAGCACGAGGTGCAGGAGTTGGCTGGACCACCGGCGAGACTGGTACCGATCGGACCACCAACTGGGAACGAGGTGCAGGAGTTGGCTGGACCACCGGCGAGACTGGTACCGGTCGGACCACCGACGAGGAACGAGGTGCAGGAGTTGGCTGGACTATCGGCGAGACTGGTACAGATCGGACCACCAACTGGGAACGAGGTGCAGGAGTCGGCTGGGCCACCAACGGAGCTTGTGCTGGTCGGACCACCAACGAGGAACGAGGAGCAGGAACCGGTCTGGCCACCGAACGTGGGGCAGAGGTAGGTCTGACCATCGACGGAAACCTCGGAGCTGGTGTCAGTCGGACCTCCGACGAGGAACCAGCAACAGGTGTCGGTGGGACCACCGAGTGGAACCTGGGAGCAGGAGTAGGCCGATGATCAGGCTGGCGGCTAGCTATGCTAGCAGGCCGGGGATCAGGCTGGCGGCTAGCTATGCTAGCAGGCCGGAGATCAGGCTGGCGGCTAGCAGCGCTAGCGGGCCGGGGATCAGGCTGGCGGCTAGCAGTGCTAACATGCCACAAGACAGGCTGGGGGCTGGAGCTCAAAAAGTTCTTTGCCCACCTTGGCAGCTGACGTCGCAGCCATGGCCTTGCGGCAACCTCCTGGTGAGCCTTGACAAGGGCAGCTTGCCGGGATTTGCGGCTTGATGCGAATTGCCATATTGTCCATTGTTCGGTCAAAATGTCCAAAAACCACTGCATCTCCATTCTTGTGGTCTGCTGGGCTCATTTATGGTCGGGTCATTCTGTCAGGGTTTTGTGTGTGGTGGTAGTAGGACCCAATTGCAGGACACGGAGAGGAGCAGGTAAGTTCAGTGGTTTAATTAATCAAAACAAAAGGCGAGCTCACTTACAGAGTGGCTGGTGAACAGAGTCCAAAACACACAGATAATCCAAATGGGGTGATCCAGGGCAGAGACGAGACGAGTCGAGACAGGGCAGAGACAAGGCAGGCACAGGATACAGAGCAACACATGACAGCACGTCAACACGCAACAATGACCCGACAAAGACTGAGGGAAACACCAAACATTTAACACCAGGGACTAACGAGCAGGGCGGGAGCACACAGGTGACAGACATGAAACTAACGAGACACAATCAGGCAGGGAGAGAGCAAGGGAAAAGAGAGACAGCCAGAACACAAGTTACAGACATTAAACAGATACTGAACACCAGGCACTCGACAGGACAGAACCCAAAACCCAACATACTATAAGACAGACAATAAACTAAACTCAAAAGTGCAAAACAAGTGGCTGACAAGCAGACTGTGACACAGCCGTTGGCAGCCCCTCTTTCTCATCTCACATCCACGTCCACCCCCTTCGTCTGGACCCCGGAAGCTGACCTGGCTTTTTCTCGGCTCAAGCAGCTCTTCACTACAGCCTCATTCTTGTGCAGCCTAACCTATCTCGCCAGTTTGTTGTTGAGGTGGACGCTTCGGACACGGGGGTGGGTGCAGTTCTCTCCCAGCGCTGTGACGAGGATCAGAAACTTCATCCCTGCGCCCTCTTCTCCTGTCGTTTAACCCCTGCTGAGCGGAATTATGACGTTGGCAACAGAGAGCTCCTCGCCGTAAAATTAGCCCTGGAGGAATGGAGACACTATCTGGAGGGATCCGAACTGCCATTTATAGTGTGGACTGATCACAAGAACTTGGCTTATCTCCAGTCCGCCAAAAGGCTTAACTCCCGGCAGGCCCGCTGGGCCTTGTTTTTCGATCGATTTCAGTTTACTCTCACCTACAGGCCCGGCTTTAAGAACACCAAGCCCGACGCCGTTCGGTCCCAGGTCCTCCAGGGGATTCACACCTCTGGGTGCATCAGTCAGTCTAACATCTGGTTTTCACCCTCAAACCAATGGGCAGTGTGAGAGGACGAACCAGGACCTTGGAGCCGCTCTACGGTGTGTCACTTCCCAGAACCCCTCCACCTGGAGCACTCACCTGGCATGGATTGAGTACGCGCACAACTCTCTGACGTCTTTTGCCACAGGTCTCTCACCGTTCGAAGTGATCTTCGGCTACCAACCACCATTGTTCCCCACCCAGGAGATCGAACTAGCGGTCCCGTCGGTGCAAGCCAACCTCCGCCGCTGTCGGAGAATCTGGAGATCGGCCCGTGCCGCGCTGCTGCGCACCACCGCCCGCAACCAGCGAATAGCGGATCGTCACCGGCCCCGAACTACACCCCGGGTCAGAAGGTTTGGCTCTCATCCGAAAACATTCCTCTTAAGGGGGTATCCAAGAAACTGGCACCCCGGTACATAGGACCCTATGTCATTGAAAGGATAATCAACCCATCTGCGGTCAGGTTGTTGCTCCCTCGGAATATGAAGATTCATCCCACTTTTCACGTTTCTCAGATTAAGCCTGTCCATACTAGTCCTCCTCCTAACCTTGTCTGTTCTCCCTCCTTCATCCAGAACCTCCCGACCCACCTGCCTGCCTGCTCGCCACTCCAGCCTCTCTGCCTGCTCTATAAACCCACGTCTGGACCTGGATCACCCCCCCCCCATTCCCCGAAAGTCCTACTAATCTACTAATTTAGATATGACAGAGTTTCACTTTCTTCTCTACTTCTGATTGTTAATTTATGTTTTGGTTATCAGATATTGAATGTGCTGACTGTATCTTAAATCTAAACTTTTACATCCTGCTGCAGAGGTTCCTTCTGCTGTAGTTCTCTTAGTGTTCCTCTCTCGTCTCTTAAAATGTTTGTTGGAAATCACTGTAGAAGCATAAAATCAATAAATAAAAGTTTTTCTCCAAGTCTTCAACTAAATTAGTACATTTATGAAAGCCTATAAACCCTAATGGTTAGTTAGCAGCATCTATTAGACAGAGAATAAAACAACAAATGACATCAGTGATGTTTCTGATTCTGGCTGTAGATGTTAAAGAGGAAAGGTGCATCACCGCCTCTGCCAAATGGAAACCTTATGCAAGAAATAAAGAATTGTTCTTGTAGCCTTCATCAAAGATAAAATACAACTTCTGATGAGGTGGAGTCTGCCACAGGTTAGACCGGTTTGGACGTCCCTCTGATGTTTTGTAGGCGTGGAGTTGTGAGGATGTGACGGCGTCCTCAGATCAGATGCACACAGACACCAGGACTGACGAGGAAGAAATGAGCAGCTTCTTCTCTCCCAGTGTTTCCTCCACACATGAAGGTGCAAAGTGTCTGTAAGTTGACCTGAAGTGAGTTCAGCAGGTGAGAATCCGAGCAGAGGAATCTGTAAATGTCTGATAATCAGGATCACTTTGTTCACATTGTGCTGGATCACTGTTTAACTGGACAGTAGAAATGCTTCTTGATGCTGATTGGCTGTTTCTAAATATCTCTTTGAAATCTGCTGTAGAATTTCTCTCAGAGTTAAAGAACAATGATTTCAGAAAGATTTCCCTGTAATATTGTTCATTTTTCTCAAGTAGAATCAGCAGCAGTCTGATTGTAGTCTGAGCTCACATCATCAGTGAAACATGCAGGGTGTGTCTGAACTGGTCTGACAGCTTGGATCCACTTGGCTCAGGTATCTGGTTTAACTGTCAATACTCTGAAGTTAAGTGCATGGATGAAGTGTTCGGGGCTCAAATACAGACATCTTCCAACACTGAGACGGACTTGGATTCACTAAAGACCCTTTAGCACAGTCCAGGTCTCAGCTGTCCCAGAGGCTCCAGGACCCTTTCTAGATGGACCAGAGTCAGACCAGGGTGGAAGGGAACTTAGACATGGATCAGGGCCCCTCAGCCATCAGAGGCTCTCACAGGAATAGAGGGGGACCAAAGTAAAGTTATCCATCCTGTGTCTCTCTGGTCATGATTTAAGTATTTAAAGACAGAAATAAAGATTTAAAGACACAGACCTTGAGGAGAACTAATGTGTCCTGAGATGTAAAGCTTGTTGTAATGAATGAGTGCAGCTCTCTCAGCATGTTGTTGTGTTTGTGTGAAGGTGTGGGCTCTGCTATGAATCAGTGTGAGGACAGAGAGGAGGGAGTCCCTCCCTCTAAAAGCACTCTGTGTGGGGAACATGACAGCCAGACCAAAGCTCAGAGGTGAGATGAGGATCTCTAACTGTCCAGGACTCAAATCACTCCACCATCATTATTCACACTCAAAGCTCTGTGTGTGTTGTGTTGAAGCCCAGAGCAGCAGCAGGGACCAGACTCTGCTGGACCTGGACCTGGACCTGGACCTGGACCTGGACCCAGCTGTGTGTCAATGAAGAGTGACCGGTCTATGCTGAAACTTATTACCTTCAAAGATGGACCCCACTCTGCTGATCAAAGGTCAGCATGTTAAATGTTTGTGTCTCTCCTGAGATGAGGTTTGGTGTCTTTGTTGTGATCACTTCATGTTCTTAACTCTTCACTTTTTTCAAACTGGTCTCACATTTTGCAGATCTTAGTCCAAATATCAAAACCAGGGTTAAAATCCACAAACAGCTGGATGCAGGTTTGAGAATGTGTAAGAACATTGAAAGTGGAGTGATAAATTAGCTCCTTCATGCAGTTTTTCAAATCAGGATCCACATTCACAAATCTCAGATCACAAAATCAAATCTGGGAACAAAGTCATCATTTTTATTCCACATTTAAACACGAGTTTCCTCATTTCATTAGAACACAAAGGAAGGGGGGGCAGGAAGGGTTAGCAGCCCAACCTGCATCTTTTATGAGGGCTGTGATTAAGTTTCTTACTACAGGATTATGTAAATACACTCAATGTGATCACGTCGTCAAACAGAACACATGGTTCAGGATTCAGATTAAAAAGAGAGATGGGTATATGTATCGACCTGTTGTATTCAGATCATATGACACCCATCAGCTGATCCTAGGTAAACATTTTAATGGAGGGATTTCGTGTCATCCAATGGGTATTATGTCTCTATCAGGCAGTTAAGTAGTCTGTTCTGCTTCTGCTCTACTTCACAGAGTTGATCAGCAGAGCTCAGAGGTTCCCAGTGGTCAGTCTGCCCAGCAGCATCAACCAGACCTGGACTCCATATTTATGGTGTGTAAATGTACAAGCTCAGCTACTACTGCTAATTCCAACAGCCACAAAGTAAATAGTGAAGCAGCATTCTGATCCAGTCTCCATGCTGCACTCTGCAGACCAGCAGGCTTTCTGTCTGTCACAGATGATCTGATGTTGACTTCTACCAGTTCAGCTTTACATTTTCTTCTGTTCCAGCTGCTCCAGGAAAACATTGTCAGTTTTGTCAAGAATGAGGTGAAGAAGTTGCAGAGAGTTCTGAGTCCAGAATACCCAGAATGCTTAGATAGTCAGAGGGAGGATGAGGAGGTGTTGGCCGGTGAGGAGGAGGAGCAGAGGAGGAGCAGCAGAGAGGCATTTCTGAAGATCACACTGAACTTCCTGAGGAGAATGAAGCAGGAGGAGCTGGCTGAGCGTCTGCAGAGCAGTAAGAGGATTTGAACAGATTTAACATGATGGAAAGAGGAAATGGAGGCAACATGGGAGAAGTTTCCATTTCAAACTCTGCTGTTAATATGATGCACACATTTGGATCAGATCTACGAATTCTTCTGGGCTGAACCTTTTACTTTTTTACATTAGTTTACATTTATCAGATTTACTGTAGCATCCACTTATTAATCACATTTCTTCTTTCTTCATTCAGGAACTGCTGCAGTGTGCCAACGTACACTCAAGTCTAACTTGAAGAAGAAGTTCCAGTGTGTGTTTGAGGGGATTGCTAAAGCAGGAAACCCAACCCTTCTGAACCAGATCTACACAGAGCTCTACATCACAGAGGGAGGGACTGCAGAGGTCAATGATGAACATGAGGTCAGACAGATTGAAACAGCATCCAGGAAACAAGACAGACCAGAAACAACCATCAGACAAGAAGACATCTTTAAAGCCTCACCCGGAAGAGATGAACCAATCAGAACAGTGATGACAAAGGGAGTGGCTGGCATTGGGAAAACAGTCTTAACACAGAAGTTCACTCTGGACTGGGCTGAAGACAAAGCCAACCAGGACATACAGTTCACATTTCCATTCACTTTCAGAGAGCTGAATGTGCTGAAAGAGAAAAAGTACAGCTTGGTGGAACTTGTTCATCACTTCTTTACTGAAACCAAAGAAGCAGGAATCTGCAGCTTTGAAGAGTTCCAGGTTGTGTTCATCTTTGACGGTCTGGATGAGTGTCGACTTCCTCTGGACTTCCACAACAATGAGGTCCTGACTGATGTGACAGAGTCCACCTCAGTGGATGTGCTGCTGACAAACCTCATCGGGGGGAAACTGCTTCCCTCTGCTCGCCTCTGGATAACCACACGACCTGCAGCAGCCAATCAGATCCCTCCTGAGTGCATTGACATGGTGACAGAGGTCAGAGGGTTCAATGACCCACAGAAGGAAGAGTACTTCAGGAAGAGGTTCAGAGATGAGGAGCAGGCCAGCAGAATCATCTCCCACATCAAGACATCACGAAGCGTCCACATCATGTGCCACATCCCAGTCTTCTGCTGGATCACTGCTACAGTTCTGGAGGAGGTGTTGGAGAACAGAGACGAAGGAGAGCTGCCCAAGACCCTGACTGAGATGTACATCCACTTCCTGGTGGTTCAGTCCAAACTGAAGAATGTCAAGTATGATGGAGGAGCTGAGACAGATCCACACTGGAGTCCAGAGAGCAGGAAGATGATTGAGTCTCTGGGAAAACTGGCTTTTGAGCAGCTGCAGAAAGGCAACCTGATCTTCTATGAATCAGACCTGACAGAGTGTGGCATCGATATCAGAGCAGCCTCAGTGTACTCAGGAGTGTTCACACAGATCTTTAAAGAGGAGAGAGGGCTGTACCAGGACAAGGTGTTCTGCTTCGTCCATCTGAGCGTTCAGGAGTTTCTGGCTGCCCTTCATGTCCATCTGACCTTCATCAACTCTGGTGTCAATCTGCTGGCAGAAAAGCAATCAACTTCCCGACTGTCTCAAGTCTTCAGAGATAAACCTAAACTTAAACATTTCTACCAGAGTGCTGTGGACAAGGCCTTAAAGAGTTCAAATGGACACCTGGACTTGTTCCTCCGTTTCCTCCTGGGTCTTTCTCTGCAGACCAATCAGACCCTCCTACAAGATATGCAGATGCAGACAGGAAGTAGCTCACAGAAGCTCAACAAGAAAACCATCAAGTACATCAAGAAAAAGATCAGTAAGAATCTTTCTCCAGAGAGAAACATCAATCTGTTCCACTGTCTGAATGAACTGAATGATCGTTCTCTAGTTGAGCAGATCCAACAGTACCTGAGTTCAGGAAGTCTCTCTACATTTAAACTCTCTCCTGCTCAGTGGTCAGCTCTTGGATTCATCTTACTATCATCAGAAAAACATCCGGACGTGTTTGACCTGAAGAAATACACTGCTTCAGAGGAGGCTTTTCTGAGGCTGCTGCCAATGGTCAAAGCCTCCAACAAAGCTCTGTAGGTGGATATATGTATGTGCAATTTCAAAAATTGCACATACATGCACAAAAATTAATTTTATATTTGACAAATAAATCATTTAGTTTATGTCCATTGCTAATCCATTTTCAGATTAAGTGGCTGTTACCTCTCAGAGAGAAGCTGTGAAGCTCTGTCCTCAGTTCTCAGCTCCCAGTCCTCTAGTCTGAGAGAGCTGGACCTGAGTAATAATAGCCTGCAGGATTCAGGAGTGAAACTGCTGTCTGTTGGACTCGAGAGTCCACACTGTACACTGGAAACTCTCAGGTCAGTATTTCAGGTCAAGTTTTGTTTAAAGCTCCTCATCTGGTTTTAGGTTCATGTTAGTGAAAATGGTCTTTAGGAGTTTCCTTCTGACATGACTTTCTAAAAGAAAAGTTATAATGGTTTCGTGATTCCAGGCTGTCGGGTTGTCTGATCACAAAGAAAGGCTGTGCTTCTCTGGCCTCAGCTCTGAGCTCCAACCCCTCCCATCTGAGAGAGCTGGACTTGAGCTACAATCATCCACGAGACTCAGGTGTGAAGCTGCTGTCTGATGGACTTAAGAGTCCACACTGTAAACTGGAAACTCTCAGGTGAGTATTAGGCTGTATATTTTAAATCATCCTCATCTGATTTTAGGTTCATGTTAGTGAGAATGGTCTGTAGGATTTCCCTGGTGACATGATATTCTAAAACACAGAGTTTATGAAATTCTCCTGATTCCAGGCTGTCATTCTGTCTGATCACAAAGATCGGCTGTGCTTCTCTGGCCTCAGCTCTGAGCTCTAACCCCTCCTATCTGAGAGAGCTGGACATGAGTAACAACAACCTGAAGGATTCAGGAGTGAAGCTGCTTTCTGCTGGACTCCAGAGTCCACACTGTATACTGGAAGTTCTCAGGTCAGTATTAAGCTGTTTCTCTTAAATGCACATCTGGTTTTAGGTTCATGATAGTGAAAATGGTCTGTAGGATTTTCTGCTGACGTGAGTTTTTTATAACACAGAATTGAAGATGTTTTCCTGATTGCAGACTTTCAGACTGTCTAATCACAGATGAAGGTAGTGCTTCTCTGGCCTCAGCTCTGAGCTCCAACCCTTCCTATCTCAGAGAGCTGGACTTGAGTAGGAACTATCTGCAGGATTCAGGAGTTAAGCTGCTGTCTGCTGGACTCCAGAGTCCACACTGTATACTGGAAATTCTCAGGTCAGTATTAAGCTGTTTTTTTTTAAAAATGCTCCTCATCTGGTGTTAGGTTCACGTTAGTGAAAATGGTCTGTAGGAATTTCTTGCTGATATGATTTTCTAAAACAGTGAGTTTATGTTTTCCTGATTACAGGCTACCATTCTGTCTAATCACAGAGGAAGGCTGTGCTTCTCTAGCCGCAGCTTTGAGCTCCAATCCTTTCTATCTGAGAGAGCTGGATCTGAACTACAATCATCCAGGAGACTCAGGGGTGAAGCTGCTGTCTGCTGGATTCGATAATCCACACTGGAGACTGGACACTCTCAGGTTTGGACAGAAAACAGGAGCTCACACTCTGCAGGTGTCTGTATTTTCTTCTATTAATGTCTTCCTCCATAGATTGGTACAGAATATATCTCCAGAATGCATGAAATTATGTGTTTAATGCTCAAAATCTTCTGGGGGAAAAACCCCCAGACCCCCAAATGGTACATTTCCATCCATCCATCCATCCATCGACAACCGCTTAACTTGCGTACAGGGTCGTGGGGGCTGGAGCCTATCCCAGTTGACATTGGGCGAAAGGCTGGGTACACCCTGGATAGGTCGCCAGTCCATCGCAGGGCCATGGTACATTTCATCAAAAACTACTTTTCCTAAATAGGATTAAAATAACATTTTTGTCTTGTTCTCGTGAGCCCAATCTTATGCAATGTCACATCTTGTGGGCGAACCTGAAAAATGGTCCTGAATGTCCTGAAAAAAAGACACTACTGGTGTATTGAGCAACAGAAGGTAAACAACAGTAGTCGATGACAGAAATATTGTGAGAGCTGTGAAGAAACCCACCAAAACATCAGTAAGTGACATCACCGATGACCTCCACAGTGCAGGGGTGAAGGTATCACAATCCACTGTTCAAAGAAGACTCAGAGAGCAGAAATATAGAGGCCCCACCACAAGTTGCAAACCACTCATCAGCATTAAGGATTGGAAGGCCAGAGTGAAATTTGAAAAGAAGTACAGAGATGAGCCGCAAAAGGTCGGGAACACAATCTTATGCGCTGATGAGACCAAGATTAATCTCTAACAAAGTGATGGAAAGGCCAAAGTTTGGAGAAAGAAAGGAACTGCTCATGATCTGAAGCATACAAACTCATCTGTGAAGCATGGTGGAGGTAATGTCATGGCTTGAGCGTTCATGGTTGATTCTGGAACAAGCTCATTAATATTTATTGATGATGTAACTGATAATGGAAGCAGCTGAATCAATTCAGAAGTGGACAGAAACATATTGTCAGCCAATGTATGGAAAAATGACTTACGGTCATGGCGGCCATGTGAAAGGACAAGTTTTGTACCGCTCTGCTGTTCTCGTCAAAATTTCTTTAAAACCCTTTCTTTTGCAACAAAGTGACGCGTTAATACACTCGTGTGGACAGAATAATGCCTAAAGCAGCAAAAGAGGGCCAAGAAGCAAGCGAAAAATCAAAACAAGCAAAGTTGACGAACTACCATCTTCGTGGTGAAGCGCAGAAGGCTAACGCTAACACTTGCCCGAGTCCTTCCTCTAACTGTAGCTCTGCTCTAATGGCGGCGTCTGGCAGAGAACATAAAGAGAAAGCCCAGAGCAGCAAGTTGGGCGAAATACTGTTCACTGTCAACTCCATGAAAACGGACTTCTCCTCTTAATTTGACAAAGTGGTGGAGTCCATTGGTGGTCTGAGGAAAGAGATAAATGACTGTATCCGGCGAGTATCACAAACAGAAACCTGCATTTCTGATACTGAAGACAAGACAGAAATCCTGCGTGCTAAACTGAACACACTGGAGTCCAATGCGAAAGCACTGGAGGACAAAGTTATGGACCTAGAGGCAAGCTCTAGACAAAACAACTTAAGAATTGTCAATCTTCCGGAGGGAGCTGAAGGACAGGACACGTGTGTTTTTAGAGAAGTCGTTACCGGAGATACTGGGCACAGGGGCAGATGTCATAGAAAGAATGCACTGAATTGGACTTAAGAGGGACGGCAACACATCACCTCGCACTCTAATAATGAGATTCTTCAACTGCAAGGATAAACAGGTGGTTTTTGCAGCAGCACGAGCAAATAATTACATTCAGTTCCAAAATCAACAGGTACGGATTTATCCGGACACAGCAACTGGACTACACCAACTACGGAAGCAGTTTGATTTGGTTTGAGCGTAGTTACGCAAACTTGGACTGCGACACGGAGTGGCCCACCCAGCCAAATATTGGTGACTTACGAGGACCAGACTCATTCCTTTAAAACAGCAGCGGTGGCACGAGAGTTTGTGAAGAAAGTTTAGAAGGCAGAAGAGGATGAATCACTGCCAGTGTTGGACTAAATCAAACTCTTTATTTTCTTCTCAGTGAGTAACTTAAAGGTACGTTATGCGGAAAACCCCTGTCTTTATATTTTTGATATTGAAACAACTCTAAATGTCTGAAGTTTTGAAGTGTCCAGTTTTATTGCTGTATTTTTTGTTTTACGAGGGCATAGCGATTTCATATGGAGGTGCACTTACTGCACGTTATGAAAAGTGCATACAGTGTGTAAACTTGTAGTGAAACGAGGGTGGTTAATTGATTGTTACTAACAGTGAACAGCATCGGTAGTAAGGGTTCTGGTTTGGTTAGGCTGCTCCTCACTATGTGTGGAGTGGTCGCATGCGTTAGCAGGAGACGTACTGTCGAGGGAGGAATACTCCTATGGTGAGGGAATAGGGGGTAATTCGTGTTTATGGTGTTGGATATACGTTCTCATATCCAGGTTTGTTGCGCTTCTTCATGAAAAAATCCTATCTTACGAGGTAAATACTTATACTTCTGATTTTATAGTTTTGATATATCTCAAATGTCACAAACACTAAACCTGAAGTTTGTTACGTGGAACTGCAGGGGCCTACAATGCATTAAGAAGGTTACACAAGTTATGACTAAATTAAAGGATATGGACTCTAAGATAATATTTCTGCAGGAGACACACCTTGTGGAGGAAGATGAGGGAAGGGTTAGGAGGAGGTGGCGGGGTAGTGTGTTTACATCAGCATTTACATCTAGAGCAAGAGGAATTATGATTCTGATCCATGAATAGTTCCATTTCATGTAAAAAGTGTTATTAAAGATAGGAAGGGTAGATATTTAATAATTCAGGGATCTTTACTACTGCAGAATTTAAATTTGGATAATGTATATGTATATATAATTCAGATGACTCAGGGTTTTATCAAGATTTATTCATTTCACTTTCATCACTACTAGGGATGAGCTAGTACAGCATTATCTGTATCTGTATCTGTTAACCATATGAATTATCTGTATCTGTATCAGTACTCGGATTGGGCGGGGTCTAGCCCGGAAGTGGGCGGGGTTTGACCCGGAAGTGTGTCTGGTGTTGAAATAGGCGGGGCTTTAACGGTATGTTATGTTTGCAAAAATGAATACAACACATACAACAATGAACAAGAGTTTTCATACTCAACATAACTTTCTTTTATTAGCTTTTAACTTTTTTATGAACAGCTAACCTACTCCAAGCAGGTTATGTTCCAGAAAAGAGATTAACTCTGTGAAAACGCTGCCTACTGACCAATCAGCTCTCTGGAAAATGACATCACCATCTGTAGGAAAGCCCACAGACAGTTTTAGCCAATAGGCTGCTTTCTGTTTGCAGCTGTGATGTGGAGAAACTCTTGACTATGGCGATCCTACAGACACTGATTAAAAGCCTCAGGCTAATGTTGCCTACAGGTTTTTACAGTACGGCAGGATCAGCCTACTTACTGCCTTTAAATGTCTTTAATATTTTTTATTTGCTCCCAGTCCGTTTCACACAGCCTGACGCAGCCGTTAAAATAAATGGATTTTATTTTTCTTATTTGAGGCTGAATATTATGAACAGTTTGGTATTGAAATAATAGGCTAAATTTTAATATGAACATAGTCTATCTATTTAGGTTAGTATAGCTTTCTAAGGCCGACTACAGAGACTGTAGTCATGTTCTGTCCCACCTTTTGCGATGTGGGCGCAAAAAGGTGGGACGGTGAGTTTTCAGCAGCTTAAATGTTCAGATTCAGTCTTTCAGACATTTTTTGAGCTCATTTTATGGCATGAAGGGATTTTTCCGTTTCACTGCTTTATGAAGTTAATTTAGAACAATGTTTGGACACTTGAGTGTGTTAAATAAATTAATCTCATTTTTGAAGTGGCGACAAGATTTTTTAAAGTGAGGGAGAACGGCCCGAATCCTTTAATGTGGAAAGCCGACACACAGCTGAGCTGAAAGAATAAGGCTGATATTTTTTTTATCAACGCATTATTATAGACTACGCCTGTTCATTTAGACATTCACACTGACTACGATTTTCTGTCTCCCTGCATGTGTCAGTTTCAGCTGTGCTGCTGCCATATTTCTGTAGTGTTACAGTTTAATCCTTGATCATAAAATATTACGTTTTGCTGACAGTGGACCTGTTGATGTCTGTTTGGTCATCTGCTGCTAACACCGCCTCTTTTATGTGAACGCGCTCCCATCTGGATCGGGAAACCCTGGGTTAAATTATTTACAGAGTTGCTAACCAGCTTCGTGGTGCCGCTTGTCCAGATCGGGATTGTTAGGGTTAGTGAAGCCAGAACGAAAACATATCCTGGGTTTGTTGAACCCTCTTTGTGGTGCAGGACAGGTATGTATGTGTGTGTGTGTGTGTGTGAGTAAGTAAGAGGGAGACAGAGAGGGCGGGGGGTTGTGTGTGTGTAGCTTAATTTGTAATATTATTTTAAATAATTTATTCATACCACAACTACCTTTTTTTTTTAAATACAGCAAGAAAGTGTCAGACACTTAAAAACTGGTTAGAGCCATCTGACAGTTTAAAAAAAATCTCAGATGACCGGCAGATAGAGAGAGAGGGACACAGTCAGCTAAGCAATAACGATTTTCTTTCAATCCGAGTACAGATATGAACTCGTATTAATCTATAATACTCGTACTCTGCAAAAATGCTTTATCCGTACCGTATACTCGTTTCAGCCGAGTATCCGGCTCAACCCTAACGATTACAGTCCCGTGTTCTGTGGTCGAATGTCCTTTTGCACGCTGTCGTCATGTAATTAACCGTCCGGCTTCAAACCCGATACTTTTAAGAGTTTTCAATGACTTGATTTTAACTGTTGACTCAGGAGTCTCTACCATCCTAGTGCTCTTAGACCTCACTGCTGCCGTTGACACTGTTGACGACTCAATCCTCTTGTCACGGTTGCAAAATTGTGTTGCAATCAAAGGTACTGCACTTAGGTGCTTTCAATCCTATCGAACAGATAGAAGCTTCTCTGTCCACCTCGGTGATTATTCCTCTGAGATGGCCGCATTTACTTGTGGTGTCCCTCAAGGTTCTGTCTTAGGCCCCATCTTATTTTCTTTATATGCTGCCCGTGGCCTCCATTTTTTAGAGGTATGAGGTGTCTTTCCACTGTATTTGCCCCCTAATGTAAAAACAAAGGGCTCACTGCAGCCCCTGCTTGACTGTATGAAGGACATCAAAACGTAGATGAACCTCAACTTCCTCAACCTAAACGGAGACAAGACAGAGATCATAGTGTTTGGACACCCTGAATTCTCCCGGCCCTTTAACTTCAAACAACGGCTCAACCGTGAGGAGTCTTGGTGTTATATTTGATAGTGCATTTAAACTTGATAAACAGATATCCGCCACTGTTAGATCCTGCTTTTCCAGTTGAAAGCTATAGCCAAGGTAAAGGCCTATCTCCCTCCAAAAAGATATACAGAGGGTGATTAATGCCTTTATAACTTCGCGCCTTGGCTATTGCAACTCCTTATATGTGGGCTTAGACAAGTCATCTATTCAGCGCCTGCAGTTACTCCAAAATGCTCCTGAGATGAAAGAATTAGAGGGACCGCATCACACCTGTGTTGTCTCCCTCCACTGGCTTCCTGTTCATTACAGGATTGATTTTAAAGTCTTACTTTTAACCGTTAAATGCCTTAATGCAATGGCTCCTTTGTGCTTCTTCACATTCATACTGCAGCTAGAGTGCTGAGATCCACCAATTTCCTCCTCCTGGATGTACCCAGAAGCAGACTTAAAACCAGAGGCAATCGATCCTTTAGTGTAGCTGCCCCTAACCTGTGTAACAACCTGCCAATCCATATCAGAACTCCAACTCTCAAACATTTTAAATCACTGTTAAAAACACATCTCTGTTCTTTGGCATTTCTTTCAAGTTAAGTCTGTTATCATTCCTGGCAATTTTAATATCACTATGTATCGTATGCTGTATATTATAAAGTTTTACTGAAGCACTTTGGTCAACCTTGGTTGTGCTATATAAATAAATTGATCAATTGATATTGATATTTTTGCAGAGATTATTAACCACCTGTCCATAGCCTGTGTTTGCTGGGTTGTCCCAGGAATGTTTCGAAAGTCTAATGTCCACAGCAGGATAAACCTCTGACACCCATGCCCAGGTTGCCCCCATCTGAAGAGTCAGCTGTTGTCGTAGTTCAATGGCCGTGGGTCTTAATTGTTGGCAAAAGATTTGCAGATATTTTACATTTTTATATTTTACTCCACCGTCCTGGACTCGAGGAAGCTGTTGTGATGATTCTTTCATCTCGCTGTACAGGCATGGTCTGTGGACCAGCTGTGCGTTTCCATCTCAGGACACCACTACCATCATTGGGGCTGTCATATAGAGGCTTGTAAGTGAATTGGATCTTTGTCTATAAACTGTGTTGGATCTGGTGTGGGCCGGGCTGGTGCTGGGAGAGCTGGGGGGGGTGTATGGCGCACCCCAGGGCAATCTATATGCTTCCCTGTACGATGGGGGGTGTCGCAGCTTCCGCTGCTTCCCCTCCCGAAGCCGTTGCAGTTAGCTTGCGCTGCGGGTAAATTTTCGACAACAGGTTGCTCCTCTGACTGTCTTCCTTGCGGTGGCTGTGTGTCAGTGTCTAACCATTTCTGTTGATTTGTTAATGGGGCGGCTGTGGCTCAGGAGGTAGAGCGGGTTGGCCGTTAATCGGAAGGTCGGCGGTTCAATCCCTGGCTCCCCCCAGGCTGCATGTCGAAGTGTCCTTGGGCAAGACACTGAACCCCAAATTGCCCCTGGTGGCTGTTACGCCAGTGTATGAATGTGTGTGAATGTTAGTTTCCGTTTGAGCACTTAGGCTCAGTGTATGAATGTGTGTGTGAAAGGTGAATGCAGAAGTAGTGTAAAAGCGCTTTGAGTGGTCCAAAAGACTAGAAAGGCGCTATACAAGTACGGAGCATTCATTCATTAAGCAACCCGATATTAATAAAATGTAATAAAAAATGAAGTATTTAAGGTTTTGAATTTAGGATTAATGTTTTAGTCTTAAAGTGCTAAGGACCTTGAAGCCATTCGGGGAAAGATTTTTCACAGATCTGTATTTTCTCTACTTAAATGTTTCTATCAAATGTTAACAAAGCTATTACTCCGAGGGAATCTTTATCCTGTTTACAAAAGCCTTTGTTCAACATTCTCAGATTCTGCTAGTATTTTTTTTCCAGTTGTAATTCATTCACATAAGGCTGTTTTCAGTTCTCACTCACTTTTTTCATAACAATTCAGTCATTCATCTGCAGTAACCACGTTCAAATTTGCTCACTTATTCACCCTGGTATTCCCTTAGGAAAACAAATCTAAGTAAAAACCCTTTTTACTTAGATTTAGTACTGTGTCCTGTGACTCATACGGTTCTCTTCTTTTATATTATTATTTTATAGATCCCAGACCTAAAAGATTTATCTGTACACCATAAGGCCCCAGACCTAAAAGAAATCAACTGTCCATCAGTGATTTTTTTTTACTATAGTACTTTTAACTAGTGAGAATCGTTACACTTGAATAGCCTACTCACTAGAAAGAGTGTTGCCAGCTACCAGGTTCTTATGGATCACAGCTCGTGAGCAAGCCTCAGACACTCAGGCGTCAGGCCCTCCACATCTCACCCATATTTTAGAGGGGAGCTTTGTCCCAAGTCCCACTGTCCCAGATTCTGACCGTCTGGTTTTCACCTTCAGGTCTGAGCCTCTAAGTCCTCTCATGCCTGTGATCCTGCTGACAACGCAAAATTCTGCAGTAAACATATTCAGCATTCAACAATACTGTATATTTAATTGTCAAACTGTTTATTTAGCAGGACAACATCCTGTTCTTCTTCTTCTTCTACTTCTGTGTCTCAGACAGTGAAAGAATCCTGGAGACAGTTGACCCAGATGAGTTTCAGCCTGTTTCTCTGTCACACTGACAAACTGAGGAACACTGCTTCATGTTGAACAGCAGTTAGGACTCATGTTGGATAGAAAATCACTCTGACTGTGTTTCTTCCTCCAGGGTGGACCATGGTGGTGAGAAGTGGCTAAAACCTGGTCTGAGGAAGTGTAAGTGTGGATTCAATCTGACTCATGAGGACAAAACAGCACACAGTTTCTCTTTCAATACAAAGTTGATAGTTGTGGTATTTATTCATTCAAACATTACTGACTAAATGCATCATCATTAAACTTTATAGAAATGAACAACATCAGCACACAAACAAAGAATAAACCTTCAGATGTGTCTGATGATAAACTGCTGCTGTGTTGTGTCTCGTTCTCTCATCAGATTTCTGTGAACTCACACTGGACACAAACACAGCAAACAGAAACCTTAAACTGTCTGACAACAACAGGAAGGTGACATATGTGAGAGAGAAGCAGCCATATCCTGATCATCCAGAGAGATTTGATCGCTGGCCTCGGCTGCTGTGTACAAATGGTCTGACTGGTCGCTGTTACTGGGAGGTCGAGTGGAGAGGAAAAGCTGAGATAACACTGAGTTACAGAGGAATCAGAAGGAGAGGAGACAGTAAAGACTATGCGCTTGGAAGAAATGATCATTCCTGGAGTCTGAGCTTGTCTTCTAGTCGATACTCTGTCTGTCACAGATACGGACAAAGAGTCATCCAATACAACTCCCAGCTGTACTTCTTCTCCTCTAACAGAGTAGCAGTGTATGTGGACTGTCCTGCTGGCATTCTATCCTTCTTCAGAGTCTCCTCTGACACACTATACCTTCTCCGCATCTATAAAACCAAATTCACTGAACCTCTCTATCCTGGGTTTAGGCTCTGGTCCACTGGTTCCTCAGTGTCTCTGTGTTCTTTGTAGGAGGGAGACAACTTCCAGTCCTGTGGTTTAAATGTTGGTGGTGGACGAGGCTTCACTTTTAGTCGGGGAGCCAAAGTCTCAAAAGCTCAATAAAATGGGTTGAACCTGACATGGTCTGTCATACTTTTTATTTGTGTTTTTTCTGTTATCTTTGACCCTAAGAACCAATAATTGGAGGGTCTGCTCTGCCGGAAATATCGCGAAAAAAAATTGTGGCCATTTTAGTCTATGCACCCTTTATTTTTTATCAGAAAAATGTGAAAAATTATTTTTTTCCTCAAATCCTCAGTTGATTGGGTAGGCTGTCAATAAATGCATTCCAGATACACAGAACACATGTGCTGACAACATCCACTGAAAAAATAACTCTTAAAACACATTTTTACATGATTTTGCATCAATTTCATGCAAAAAAAGTAGGCGTTTTCTCACTTTTTTTCAATATTTTCATCTTTACTTCATTGGCAATCAACTATTCCCCTAAGTTATGACATCAGTCAATATGCCATTCTTTTCACCAAACAGTATACTCATTCCACATTTTTTTATTTTGGTTAGATTATAAAAATCTAACCAAAATCAATGGATCTGTGATGATTTCACTACTAGTTGGCGATCAACAGGCTCAGAACTTCAATCTAATTTTTGACTACTCTCAAAATTCCAAAAGACATACTAGATATTTAACATCATGGCACACTTACACACACACACCCATGATCTTAGTAATTTAAATGAGTTTGTAACAACAAACCAGCCGTTACCAACGGTTACCAACGGACTTCGAAGCTGCTCATCATTGTCAGTGGTAAGTGACAGTGACTTTAGTGAATACCGGTAGGTCTGCCCCAGCGTTTTGGGAAAAGAATGGTAATATGGATATTGTAATGGAAACTGAAAGGACCATTCCGGTCTTCAAACAAGTATATTTCTGATGATTCCTCATCCCAAACGTATCCCAGTAGCAGCTGCAGCATTCATTCTCTACTAGCTTACATAGATAGCTTTAGCCGTTTTAGCTCGTTTCGGTGGTTTCTTTAAACGGCCATAACTCCTCACAGGAATGGGGTAGAGACTTACTTTTTTTTTTTTTAATGTTCAGAATCTTATGCTCCTTTTGAGAAATTGCGAAAATTTCAACTGGACTTTCTTTACTCTAGGTAAAGAAATAGATATGAGAATAAATGCTGCTACAGGGATACGTTTGGAGCGAGGAATCATTAGAAATACACTTGTATGAAGGCTGGTGTGGACCTTGAAGTGTTTTTCATGTCAGACAGATAGAAGGCTAGTAAGGATAACTAAAGGCTGCACTAAACGTTAGCTGCCGTTAGCAATTAGCTACATGGCCAGTTGTTACGTTCAGCTTTAGACAAATTGTAGCTAGTTAGCTTATGACACGAATGGCCACACAAAAAATATATGTAGCTATATTGGATATCAGACTGTACACAATACTGAACAATACAAAAGTTCTTTAAGATGTAAACATACTATATATTATGCATAGTTTGTTTTTGTATATAGACCTGTACAGTATATAGAGAGTGATTTGTCAAAACCTAGTTAGCTAGTAGTGTCAAACATCTCGATTTCTCAGGCTCCATCCTTCATTCTTCTCCAATTCACATCACTCCTCTCCTGTTCTCTCCTCGTCACTCTTCTCTTCTCATTCCACTCTTCTCTTCTGTTCAAGCCTTGACTCTCCTCTTTACTGTATTTTCTAATCCTCTGTATTTTCTATTTTCTAAGCCTTCTCTTGTTGCTAACTTTTCCTCCACAACAAACCCAATAAGATCAGAACCAAATCTGCAAATGGGAAATATTGTGTATTCAGGTGAAAGAAATCTAGATGTTTGACACAAAAAACAAACTATGCATAATATATAGTATGTTTACATCCTAAAGAACTTTTGTATTGTTCAGTATTGTGTACAGTCTGATATCCAATATAGCTACCAGTGATTCTTGAGATCAGGGACAAAACAGGTTTTATTTTCAAAAAAAAATCTTGATTATTTTAAAAACTATGTATACATCTTTGTTAAATGAGGCTTTGCCTATATAACCATGTGTTTGAACAACCTCCCAGTTTTACATTTTGTCATAAATGACATGTTTATGAATCAGAACTAGATTTTGTCAACACCGCCAGAGACATAGAAATGTCAAAAAAAATATTTTGAATGACCTTATCACAGATATTTTTACTCTTAGCTGTTTCTTGTTTCTCTTAATTGTATACAGATGTTTTAAAATGAATCATATCTCTTTTTAAAAGTTAGATTTGTCAATGTTTAATAGTTACAGTTTAGGTTTTATGTATTAACTAATATAACATTTAATCTCCAATGTGAACAGAGATACTTAGAAGTGTTCAAATTACACATTAACTTTGAAAATGCAACACTGTTATAGACAAATATTCTTGATGGAACAAAACATGTCATCTTTTAACATAAAGTCCATCTGACGGAGTTGACAAGGCATCGACGGTGTTGACACATCTGACGGTGGTGACAAACTTGTAAGAAACCGAAAAATATTTAATTCAAAATTATCATTGAACTCTCACAAATATTGTAACTTTATAAGATACGAAGAAAATACATTATATAACCTATTATTTTTGGATTAACATCTCAAGAGGGTACAAGGACTAGTCCATGAACATAACCCCATTGTAAAGTCCACAACCTCTTCAAATACATGCTGCTTATGCACAAACTACAAACCCCATCTCCAGAAAAGTTGGGATATTTTCCAAAAAAGCCTGCATCAGTGCCTACAGCATGAGTGAGCTGTATGTGTGTGAAGGTTCTACTGACACAGAGGCATGAATTGGGATTTTAGAAAGACATCTGTTGCCATCAAGTCGATGTATCTTTCCAGGACATCCATGCTTATTTCAGCAGGACAACGCCAGGCCTCAGTCTGCACGGGCTACAACAACATGGGCTCATACACACAGATTGCGTGTTCTTTAAAGGCCTGCTGCCAGTCCAGATCTGTCTCCTATTGAAAATGTATGGCGCATCAGAATCAGACAGTGGCAACCACAAACGTTTAGTACAATTAGTACTAAACGTTAGTATCTTCACTTCCCAAATGATTAGTTGTTATCCGAGGAAAGGTGAGGTAACACGATGGTAAACAAGCCTCTGCCCCAACATTTATTTGCACATGTGTTGAATGCATGAAATTCTAACTTTGTTAATATTTACAAAATACAGTTACATTGATCAGTAAAACTACTGAAAATCTTTTCTTTGTACTTTTGTAAGTTAAATAAAGGGCCATGTGAATTATTCCCAGATTATTATTTATTTTTAATTGGAAAATATCACAACTTTTGTGGAAATGGGGTTTGTAGATGGCGTTCATGTGCTTTGTTCTTGAGGTCGCTTGGCTCTATCTGTGGTTGTTTCCAAAACCATCTCTTATATCTCTTTTCTGTGTCTTTATTTTGCCCTCTTCCACCCTATTCTTCAGTCTTTCCCTCTCTTTTCTCAGGAACTCCACGCCAGCTCAGGCTGGCTATCAATTTTTTCACCTTCTTTTTTGATACTCCCTGTTCCTTCTCTTTCGTTCTTCCACTAACAGCTTTTCACTAGCCATTATGACCTAAAATGCATTTCATTATGCAGTCAGTATGCTTTTCTGATGGATAAGCATAAGCAAATGATGGATAAAGATAAGCAACACCTTATTACATAGTGAGTACAAGAGGCTATGAAAGTAGCTATTTTGTGATAATTGCTTGAAAGTCAACACATGAAACTGAATAACAGTAATATCAAATGTTTAGGAAGTAATATCACTGAACTAAAATATGCTAAAATGAGGAATAATGCACTTCAGTGGCATTTGTCAACAAATGCATTTTAGGTCATAATGGCTAGTGAAAAGCTGTTAGTGGCTGACGTCTACAGAGCTCCTGTTTATTCACTTTACTGAGATCCAAAAGAGAAAAGCAGCAACTCGTCACACTGGAGAAGCTGCAACACAGAATTATTACAGACTTTTTCTTCCCTTTTCCAAAGCTCTTCCTACAGTCTGCATCACCAACATGCATCTGGGCCAAACAGTTCATCTCAGAATCCCAATCAGCTTTATTTTCACATAGCAGCAATTTGCCTCGGTGTGTTGCTGCTTAACAGGACACAGAAACAGAAGTATAGAAATATAAAGAAAGAGAAAGTCAAGAGATCCAAAATGTACAAGTACACAAAATAATCCAAGAAATAAACAGGAGATTTGACAGGAATGTGCAAAAATTCACCTCCAAAACTGACTCAAAGCATCAAAACACAGATTTTGTCCAAATGTTGTGAAAAGTAGCAACAAGAAATGTTCAGTAAGAAATGAAAATGCTTTGAGAAAGGTTTGTTTGCACAATAAGAAAAGCTGCAGAAGAAAGAAACAAAGGAAGTGAAGCTAAAAGAAAAAGAAGCTGCTGATTTCTGCATTATATTCTGTTCTAGTTTTAGATTTGAATCCTCACCTGCGACCTATATTTAGTGTTTCCCTTCATAGAAATAAAGACATTTCCAGCAGATGTTGGTGCAGAAAATGTTTCCAGAATGCAGGAAATGAAGTGTTTGATGGTCAAAAGGACCCCAGACCCCCCATATATTTCATCATCACATCTGAGCCCTGATGTCCACTTTTCAACACAAAGTGACGCCCTTGGAACAACAGGAAGTGTTATATACAGAAATAAGCTTCTCAAGTCTTTTTTCACATTAATCAGTATTTCATTCCATATTAAGAAAAAACAGATTTTCACTTTATTGACTATTCGGCCAGACGTCACAGTCTAAAATGATGATTTAGTTATTTTGCAGCTATTATTAGCAGACTTTGATCAAATGTCCAAAACAAGCTTGAATGATGTTTTGAAACATTATTATTTGTCCATTTTACACAAAGTCCGTCAAAGTCAAAGTTCCAAACTCTGCAAACTGAATCAGATATGGTTTGAAAGTTTGTTTTCTAGAGCACAATGTTGACTAGTTCATATATCAGATATCTAGAAGAGATGTGTTGATGTGACAAACTGGAATATGTTTCTAATGCGTTAGCTAATCTTTAAAGCCTGTTACACTGGGCTCTCGTCTTCCAGCTTTTTTCACTTGCTAACATGCATCGGGTCCAAACTCTTCACACAGTCAGAGAAACACAAACTGTCAATCACACACATTCAATGAGCACTTTTTTCTTTCCTGCTCCACCTCCTGCAGAACTCTTTCTATTTTATCAAAACAGAATGACAATGGCAAAAACAATGTGAAATCTCTAGAAGAGCTCAGCAGAATATTGACTTCAATGCGTCTGTGTGTAGAGAACTGTGTGCAGTGTTTTGAACAAAGAGCTGCAGTCTGAGTGGAAAGCAGGAAATGTGCTTTCAATTGAGCAGATTTGCTTCAGAGGGTTGGAACATGAATTCCAGGTGATACTGCAGCACTGAACTTTAGTTTGAACTTTTTCTTTTTCCAAAGTAAATGACTGTACGGAATGAGAAAGAAACAAGTCCTGCATTTCTGATTCCTTCTTGTTCCATAGACTTTAGTACAGTCCAGAATGTGAAAATCTGTTCTTCTGGAATAAAATACTGATTGATGAGAAAAATCCTTCACACTTCAAAGATGAAAGTTCATCATTTCTGTAGAATGCTCCTTGGAATCAGTGTTTTTAGCTCAGTGTGTTATCAGTGACAGTGTTTGCTTTCTGACTGAGAGTTGTTGCCTGTGTTTGGTCCAACCACTTTATTTTGAGACATGTATGAAGTGTTTTGGTGCTTTTAGTGAGTGTTGGAGGTGAGATTAACTGTTTGGCCCAGATGCATGCTGCATCATATTAGAATCTATTACTATCTCTGAGTTGTACTCTGATCTGTGGAGCCAGTGAGTTCTTGGAAACGTTCTTGTGAGACTGGACCTTGTCAGATTCCCAGAGAACACTGATATCTGGCAGCCTGACGCCTGAGCTGCTGTCTCTACCTGATCAGTCTAACTGTTGGACAGTTACATGAGAGAAAGAACTAGAGCTGGAAGGTCAGTGAACACTTGAGGGCTCAGATAATGACTCCAAGCTCCACCTGTCTTACCTTTCCCTGTTACATGAAGCCTCCTAAGAAATATCTGGAACAGTCACTGGATGCATTTTGTGTGAAAGAAATCCGTCCGTCCATCAACTAATCAGTTCATCTATTAAATATTTCAGCTCTACTTTCCTCCTCTCAATAGTAGCTAAAATAATCATTAGTGATGTTACACAGCGTGTTTCAGAAGAAAGTTAGAGGAGCTTCATGTGAGGAAATTAAGAGCTGAGGAGTTTTTAAAAAGATTCATTTTCTTTTTCCTGCTTCACTTTATCAAACAAAAACTTTTCACCTCAAATGAACTTTTGTCCTTTTTTGTGATTATCTGCAGTGGTGAACATTAAATAAGTCCATTTGCCTAAGTACTGTCCTTAAGTACACATTTGTACTTTGCTTGAGTATTTTTGAGTATTTAAACAATCGGTGGAGAAAATAATCAGCAGATTGATCCAGAAGGAAAAGAATCATCAGCTGAAACTAAAGAGTTCAGAATGAGCTCCAGCTCAACAACGACAGCAGCAACATCCTGCTTTCCATCAACACATGAGGAACAACAGGCACAGCTAGTTTTACTTTCAGAGCTTTAAGGACATTTTCCTCATTATACTCACATTAAAGGAAACTTTTCCATGAAGTACTTGTAACAGAGTATTTTTACAGCGTGGTGTTTGTACTTTTACTTGATCCACCACTGATCATGTGCTGCTGAAGCCTGTTTCAGTTCATTTATAAAGCACTTATCAGAATCAATGTTTTCAAAATACAGAACATAAAACAATCAGAAGAATCACAAACTGTGACAAAATGAGTTTAATAAAATACCAGCATACACATATAAACACAAGTGTGAATGTAAAATATCCAAATACATATTAGACATGTTGGTAAAACTTCTGTTTCAGGTTTGTGAGTCTGCAGCTGTAACACTTGAGTTAAGTGACTGTATTGCTGGCTAGTTAACGTTAGATCTTATTAGGTGATATTATCTCTCTATTAGAGACGGGCGTGTGATTCTGAGGCGTGTTTCCCTCCTGTGAAGCGCACAGGTTCAATACATTGTGTCTGAGCTTGTATCACATGATCATCTCAGGGCGTTAAACAGCTGATCTCGGCACATTAGTGGGATAAGAAGAGAGAATAATTCAGAAATATGGCGATAAAGATTAGAAAGACATGAGAGAGTATAAGACAGTAAGAGGACATTTCCTCCTGATGACAAATATACCAAGTAGCCTATCGGTGCATCTGCTGTAAAATAATTTAATATCGTGGAAAAGTTCATTTTCTTCCATCATTGAATTCAAAAATATAATCTTATAAATATTTCAAGCCTTTCTTTGTTTTAATCTTGATGATAAGTTTTTACAGCTTACATGTCTGAACCTCATCAGGTAGAGTTAACTCTAACCCTTTTTGACTTTTAATGCACCCATGAGACTAAAATTATTAGTATCAGCGAGTTATGGAGGCGTTTCAGCCTCAGTCTAAAAGGGCTGCTATAAGTTCTAGACGCCACCAGATGCCTCTGTGTTTGCTGAGTTTGAAGCCCCGAAGCTTCATAATGCTTCATCCACCCATCACTACTCACTAGCTGATGTCAGCTGATCTGTGTTTGACTATTTTGTCCCACAGATGAGTCCACTAGGGAAGAGGAAGGACGGGCATCACAGCAGGTGGATTAACTGCACACTGGTGATTTAGGGACTCCAGAAGAAATTAAATGTGAAAGCAGGTGAAATGAAGGAGGGACAAGAGATGAACATGTGTTTAGAAGAAAGGAGTGAATAGAAGATGAGTAAAGGGAGCACAGATGCCAGAAGGAAGAGAATAAGATGCATTTAATATTGTTTGCATCTTTATGATGATGATATAAGTTTATGATCAGTAGGGTGAGAGATCAACGGTGGTGACCATGAAGGAGCTGAAATTTGTAAAGTAACTTAGTGACGCAAACTTTTGATCCATGAGGAGACGCTTTGTTTTGGATTTTAATGTGCAGATGAAATGCTTAGTAATTATCCATAAATCACACAGAAAAAAGAGATTATTCAAAGATTTGATCATTTGTTTTATAATCGCACCGCAGCCCTCTGAATCGTAATCCAATGGACTCGTGAGGTGCTGAGAGATTCCACCTCCAATAATGATCAGAAACTGTTCCAACATGTTTCTACCTGCCTTGGTTATGTAACCTAAAAACAGTAACATCAGATAAGTTACAGTTTGTCTCTTTTTAGTCGCTGGGAGTGAAAATGAGTGATCCTCAACATTTGTTGTTTTGGATTAGCTGCAGCTGGAGAACGATTAAATAAAAAAATGATTTTAGGCTCTACAGGACGATTATTTTCCAAAGAAACCTTCATCTTTTTCCCAGATAGTGTTTAGATTTTTAGGCATTCTATCATCTCAGCAGCATGAAAAATAGCACATTTAGAACTTAATGGGAAAACAATCACCCCGGGGTGCATTCCCCTGGACCCCCCTGGGTTTGAGGCCAAGCCCCGTATGTTTCCAGCATCTGGCTCCGCCTCTGAAGCCCAAACGAAACAGAACTGTTTTTAACCTGCGCTCTGCTTCATTTGGACAGCTGGAACAACATGAAGATAAAACTGGACTCTCCAAAAGGACAGAGGCAGCCAGCACTGACTAAGATGTTATAGCCAATAAGGAGCAGCGGAGGGCAGCAACACGCCACAGATGAATTCACAGGAAGATCAACTCTTCCTGTTTTACAGCAAAGTTCAAAGTGCGACTAAAAAGACTCCAAAGACGAATCAGAAATGTTTGGACTTTTTAATGAACAACTGTAGAAAGAGGAGACTCGCGAGGACAGCTGTTCTCTTCCTGTTTTAAAGCACAGACGCATCCGGCTGAAAGTCAGCAGTTAACATGGCCAAACCGAAACCGAAAGGGAGCTCAGAGTTAAAGTCTTTGATGAAATGAACTTTTTCATTTTAATCTCGGGGATTAAAAAGTGGATTTAAGTTGTCTCGCGCTTCTCCACCTGTCTGCTGCAGAGAGCCACAGAAACAGGAGACTGCTTGGAGAAAAGAAAAGAGAGGAAGCTGAACTTCCTGGTAAGTTCACTAAACATGTGTCTGTTAACGTTACTTGAGTCCAGCTATCGTTGTACTTGGCAATGAACCAATCTAGAATAACACAGCCCTGATCGATCCCAACTCCATTTAGAAAAGAAGCTTTTTTAAAACTAGTTTTCTTCTCATCTTGCTGACAGACCTGACAAAGCATCAATTCAGATGTTAAATCTGTTCTGATGTTAAACACAGAGCTGAAACCTTTGCAGGCAAATCAAGCTACAAATCCTGACAGTCTGATACAGCTGATATATTTTGTGGTCAACAAACTGAACTTCTGGGTGAATCTGGGGGCTGTAACACATTTTGGGGTCATCAGATCCTGTTTAGGGCTCCAACAAGGTTTCTGTCGGCCCTGAATATTTGTGTCATGTTACTGAGAGGAAGGAGAACTAATGTGTCCTGAGATGTAAAGCTTGTTGTAATGAATGAGTGCAGCTCTCTCAGCATGTTGTTGTGTTTGTGTGAAGGTGTGGGCTCTGCTATGAATCAGTGTGAGGACAGAGAGGAGGGAGTCCCTCCCTCTAAAAGCACTCTGTGTGGGGAACATGACAGCCAGACCAAAGCTCAGAGGTGAGATGAGGATCTCTAACTGTCCAGGACTCAAATCACTCCACCATCATTATTCACACTCAAAGCTCTGTGTGTGTTGTGTTGAAGCCCAGAGCAGCAGCAGGGACCAGACTCTGCTGGACCTGGACCTGGACCTGGACCTGGACCCAGCTGTGTGTCCATGAAGAGTGACTGGTCTATGGGGCGACATATTAACTTCAAAGATGGACCCCACTCTGCTGATCAGAGGTCAGCATGTTAAATGTTTGTGTCTCTCCTGAGATGAGGTTTGGTGTCTTTGTTGTGATCACTTCATGTTCTTAACTCTTCACTTTTTTCAAACTGGTCTCACATTTTGCAGATCTTAGTCCAAATATCAAAACCAGGGTTAAAATCCACAAACAGCTGGATGCAGGTTTGAGAATGTGTAAGAACATTGAAAGTGGAGTGATAAATTAGCTCCTTCATGCAGTTTTTCAAATCAGGATCCACATTCACAAATCTCAGATCACAAAATAAAATCTGGGAACAAAGTCATCATTTTTATTCCACATTTAAACACGAGTTTCCTCATTTCATTAGAACACACAGGAAGGGGGGCAGGAAGGGTTAGCAGCCCAACCTGCATCTTTTATGAGGGCTGTGATTAAGTTTCTTACTACAGGATTATGTAAATACACTCAATGTGATCACGTCGTCAAACAGAACACATTGTTCAGGATTCAGATTAAAAGAGAGATGGGTATATGTATCGACCTGTTGGATTCAGATCATGTGACACCCATCAGCTGATCCTAGGTAAACATTTTAATGGAGGGATTTCCTGTCATCCAATGGGTATTATGTCTTTATCAGGCAGTTAAGTAGTCTGTTCTGCTTCTGCTCTACTTCACAGAGTTGATCAGCAGAGCTCAGAGGTTCCCAGTGGTCAGTCTGCCCAGCAGCATCAACCAGACCTGGACTCCATATTTATGGTGTGTAAATGTACAAGCTCAGCTACTACTGCTAATTCCAACAGCCACAAAGTAAATAGTGAAGCAGCATTCTGATCCAGTCTCCATGCTGCACTCTGCAGACCAGCAGGCTTTCTGTCTGTCACAGATGATCTGATGTTGACTTCTACCAGTTCAACTTTACATTTTCTTCTGTTCCAGCTGCTCCAGGAAAACATTGTCAGCTTTGTGAAGAACGAGGTGAAGAAGTTCCAGAGAGTTCTGAGTCCAGATTACCCAGCATGCTTAGAGAGTCAGAGGGAGGATGAGGAGGTGTTGGACGGTGAGGAGGAGGAGCAGAGGAGGAGCAGCAGAGAGGCATTTCTGAAGATCACACTGCACTTCCTGAGGAGAATGAAGCAGGAGGAGCTGGCTGAGCGCCTGCAGAGCAGTAAGAGGATTTGAACAGATTTAACATGATGGAAAGAGGAAATGGAGGCAACATGGGAGAAGTTTCCATTTCAAACTCTGCTGTTAATATGATGCACACATTTGGATCAGATCTATGAATTCTTCTGGGCTGAAACTCAGAAACTGTTCACAGCTGATGAGCTGAAGAGATTTCATGGAGGAGGAAAATAAATACCATCTTGATGTCTTAAAGTTTACATTTATCAGATTTACTGTAGCATCCACTTATTAATCACATTTCTTCTTTCTTCATTCAGGAACTGCTGCTGCAGTGTGCCGACGTAAACTCAAGTCTAAGCTGAAGAAGAAGTTCCAGTGTGTGTTTGAGGGGATTGCTAAAGCAGGAAACCCAACCCTTCTGAACCAGATCTACACAGAGCTCTACATCACAGAGGGAGGGACTGCAGAGGTCAATGATGAACATGAGGTCAGACAGATTGAAACAGCATCCAGGAAACCAGACAGACCAGAAACAACCATCAGACAAGAAGACATCTTTAAAGCCTCACCTGGAAGAGATGAACCAATCAGAACAGTGATGACAAAGGGAGTGGCTGGCATTGGGAAAACAGTCTTAACACAGAAGTTCACTCTGGACTGGGCTGAAGACAAAGCCAACCAGGACATACAGTTCACATTTCCATTCACTTTCAGAGAGCTGAATGTGCTGAAAGAGAAAAAGTACAGCTTGGTGGAACTTGTTCATCACTTCTTTCCTGAAACCAAAGAAGCAGGAATCTGCAGCTTTGAAGAGTTCCAGGTTGTGTTCATCTTTGACGGTCTGGATGAGTGTCGACTTCCTCTGGACTTCCACAACAATGAGGTCCTGACTGATGTTACAGAGTCCACCTCAGTGGATGTGCTGCTGACAAACCTCATCAGGGGAACCTGCTTCCCTCTGCTCGCCTCTGGATAACCACACGCACCTGCAGCAGCCAATCAGATCCCTCCTGGGTGTGTTGACATGGTGACAGAGGTCAGAGGGTTCACTGACCCACAGAAGGAGGAGTACTTCAGGAAGAGGTTCAGAGATGAGGAGCAGGCCAGCAGAATCATCTCCCACATCAAGACATCACTGAAGCCTCCACATCATGTGCCACATCCCAGTCTTCTGCTGGATCACTGCTACAGTTCTGGAGGAGGTGTTGAAGACCAGAGAGGGAGGAGAGCTGCCCAAGACCCTGACTGAGATGTACATCCACTTCCTGGTGGTTCAGTCCAAACTGAAGAACATCAAGTATGATGGAGGAGCTGAGACAGATCCACACTGGAGTCCAGAGAGCAGGAAGATGATTGAGTCTCTGGGAAAACTGGCTTTTGAGCAGCTGCAGAAAGGAAACCTGATCTTCTATGAATCAGACCTGACAGAGTGTGGCATCGATATCAGAGCAGCCTCAGTGTACTCAGGAGTGTTCACACAGATCTTTAAAGAGGAGAGAGGGCTGTACCAGGACAAGGTGTTCTGCTTCATCCATCTGAGCGTTCAGGAGTTTCTGGCTGCTCTTCATGTCCATCTGACCTTCATCAACTCTGGTGTCAATCTGCTGGCAGAAGAACAATCAACCTCCCTGGCTGTCTAAAGTCTTCAGAGACAAACCTAAACTAACACATCTCTACCAGAGTGCTGTGGACAAGGCCTTACAGAGTCCAAATGGACACCTGGACTTGTTCCTCCGCTTCCTCCTGGGTCTTTCACTGCAGACCAATCAGACTCTCCTACGAGGTCTGCTGACACAGACAGGAAGTAGCTCACAGACCAATCAGGAAACAGCTGAGTACATCAAGAAGAAGATCAGTGAGAATCTGTCTCCAGAGAGAAGCATCAATCTGTTCCACTGTCTGAATGAACTGAATGATCGTTCTCTAGTGGATCAGATCCAACAGTCCCTGAGTTCAGGAAGTCTCTCCACAGATAAACTCTCTCCTGCTCAGTGGTCAGCTCTGGTCTTCATCTTACTGTCATCAGAAAAAGATCTGGACGTGTTTGACCTGAAGAAATACTCTGCTTCAGAGGAGGCTCTTCTGAGGCTGCTGCCAGTGGTCAAAGCCTCCAACAAAGCTCTGTAGGTGGATATATGTATGTGTAATTTCAAAATGCTTAATTTTATATTTGACAAATAAATCATTTAGTTTGTGTCCATTGCTAATCCCTTTTCAGGTTGAGTGGCTGTAACCTCTCAGAGAGAAGCTGTGAAGCTCTGTCCTCAGTTCTCAGCTCCCAGTCCTCTAGTCTGAGAGAGCTGGACCTGAGTAACAACAACCTGCAGGATTCAGGAGTGAAACTGCTGTCTGCTGGACAGTGTGGTCCACACTGGAAACTGGAAACTCTTCGGTCAGTATTAAGCTGTTTGACCTGAAGAAATACTCTGCTTCAGAGGAGGCTCTTCTGAGGCTGCTGCCAGTGGTCAAAGCCTCCAACAAAGCTCTGCTGGTGGAAAAATTGAAGGTTACGATATGGTAACCTTCAATTTTTCCACCTATTTTTAACCCTATTTTTATTGTCACAGTTAGAGCCTTCTGCCTCAACCTTACGAATAATACCGTAAACACACGCAATCGGCCAATGAATTTTGCATAAATGAACGTAGACAATCAATTGGACGCAGGTACCTATATGTGCGTGTAAATAGTCATGTACTCACTGCCCAAACATCCAACCATTTTGATTTGATGGTGGCAAACCAGTTGCCAGGCTGCCGTAGTTTCAGCAACTTCCTGATTCTGCCTGATATGCTGGTTCGATAGGCAGAGATCTAGGATGGGTCTGAAACCGCCCTTCTTTTTGGGACAAGGACTTTACATTGGGGTTAACCAAGCCTCTATCTTGCACCTACAGTTAGTCCAAAACGTGGCTGTTCATTTTTTAACTGGAACCTCCAAGTGTGGCATTTAAGCTGGGCCCGATCTGCAGTTGCGAGCCTTGAGCAGCAGCAACTCCATCCGTGGAGATGTAGATCAGTGAGTGATCTCTGTAAGCAAAAGGATGTTGAGGCAGTGAGTACACCCAGACCATTGTTAGTGTTTACACCTCTACTCAAGAACTGGAGGTTTTCAGGCCAGGATAATGGCAGGGAGCTGCCAGACCGTTCTCATCTCAGGACGTCAAATACCAACGCTTTTAGAAATGACAAAGCTTAGTTGTTTGGCGCAAAATGTACCCTTCAGCATCTGTGTGAGATGCCCTGGGTGCTTCTCATACAGACCGGAAGTGCTAGCTACTAGCTACGTTCATGTTAAAGGCACTGGCCGGCCCCCGAAGCCCCCTACCCTTACCATAACCCTCATAAATGTTTGTGGCTAAACCTAAGGTGTTTCATACAGACACTGAAGGGTACCTTTAGCGTCAAATTATTACGCTCTATCACGCTGTCTGAAAGCCTCAGTAATGACGCACTGAGATGAGAATGCGTTGGTGCACCGCTCTTTGGAGAACCCGCATGTATAGGTAGCAGCTACGTTCATGAATGCAAATTTCAGAGGGCGATTTGCTTGTATGATTAGAGGAGAGTATTATGCATAGTGTCCAGTAGAGGGTGGAGCTTGTGTGAGATAGAAAAGAAGATTACTAGTTAGCAGGGGCTTTGTATTCATATTATAAAGATATATTGTACATGTTTATGTTTTATAGATGAGAAATTACAAAGTGTTTTGTCTTGTTAACCAATCCTTCAGGTTGAGTGGCTGTAACCTCTCAGAGAGAAGCTGTGAATCCCTGTCCTCAGTTCTCAGCTCCCCATCCTCTAGTCTGAGAGAGCTGGACCTGAGTAACAACAACCTGCAGGATTCAGGAGTGAAGCTTCTGTCTGCTGGACTAGAGAGTCCACACTGGAAACTGGAAACTCTTCGGTCAGTATTAAGCTGTTTGACCATAAGAAATACTCTGCTTCAGAGGAGGCTCTTCTGAGGCCGCTGCCAGTGGTCAAAGCCTCCAACAAAGCTCTGCTGGTGGAAAAATTGAAGGTTACGATATGGTAACCTTCAATTTTTCCACCTATTTTTAACCCTATTTTTATTGTCACAGTTAGAGCCTTCTGCCTCAACCTTACGAATAATACCGTAAACACATGCAATCGGCCAATGAATTTTGCATAAATGAACGTAGACAATCAATTGGACGCAGGTACCTATATGTGCGTGTAAATAGTCATGTACTCACTGCCCAAACATCCAACCATTTTGATTTGATGGTGGCAAACCAGTTGCCAGGCTGCCGTAGTTTCAGCAACTTCCTGATTCTGCCTGATATGCTGGTTCGATAGGCGAGATCTAGGATGGGTCTGAAACCGCCCTTCTTTTTGGGACAAGGACTTTACATTGGGGTTAACCAAGCCTCTATCTTGCACCTACAGTCAGTCCAAAGCAGCTACGTTCATGAATGCAATTTTCAGAGGGCGATTTGCTTGTATGATTAGAGGAGAGTATTATGCATAGTGTCCAGTAGAGGGTGGAGCTTGTGTGAGATAGAAAAGAAGATTACTAGTTAGCAGGGGTTTTGTATTCATATTATAAAGATATATTGTACATGTTTATGTTTTATAGATGAGAAATTACAAAGTGTTTTGTCTGGTTATACCAATCCTTCAGGTTGAGTGGCTGTAACCTCTCAGAGAGAAGCTGTGAATCCCTGTCCTCAGTTCTCAGCTCCCCATCCTCTAGTCTGAGAGAGCTGGACCTGAGTAACAACAACCTGCATGATTCAGGAGTGAAGCTTCTGTCTGCTGGACTGGCAAGTCCACTCTGTACACTGGAAACTCTCAGGTCAGATGACAGCTGATTGTAAAGGCTGACAGTCCGAGTGTAATTGTCAGGATTTAGGCCAAGAACCCAAAAGCTGGCCGTTTTTTAACTGTTTATTTACAAACAGAATATTTAAAGAAAGAATCCAGAGAAAAGTGAAAAGTCCAGAGTGGTGTGGTCAGAGCGAACTGGCAAGGGTTGTCTGGCTGGACAGTGGAGCTGTTTGTAGACTGTGTGGGGAGTATTATAGTGGCTTACTGGCAAGCTGGACAGGTTGAAATTGGAATCAAGTAGCAGGTGGATCTGAAGACTTAGGCCAAACCTTCATCTGTGATCCAAATCCGATACAGGTCAGAATTCATGGGACTCTGTCACTCTAGAGGAGCCGTTGTCACAATTCCTTGCTTGACAGAGCTGCAGTGATTTAAAAAGCTCTACATAAGCCATTTTTAAACATGTGGTTGCCTTTCTTCTCTACGTTGCTATCATCTGCTGACAAATTTGCTTTCTTCCACCTGAAATCCACCGGGTCGCCAGCTATCTTCTCAGTCACGTGCATGCTACTTGACCTGGCAGATATAGAGGGGGATAGAGTGAGAGTAAGAGCGATGTGGGTCATATGTGTTGTACAGCGCCAGAAACAGTAACAAATGTAATGAAAAGGACAGAAAGTTGTGAACATTTGTGGCTCCTTGTTTACCTCTGTATGACAGCATGCTGCGCGTGATGTTGTTTTAAGAAAAATTGGATCTGGGCAATAAATCGGAATTGAGCAGTAAGGCCTGCAGTGTGAACACATCCATAGATAGAGGGGCAAAAGTTCTGATTAACAGGTAAGTACAGAGCTGGCTGTTCACACTAAACTCAACGATCCAGAGGGAATTGAATTTGAAGCCAGGCCTTAAGATGAGGTGCTGATTGGAATGATGCAGGTCAGATGTGCAGATAGCAGATTACAAACACAAAAAAACAACCGTATAGGTCATTTTAGCCACACAGAATTACGACTCATGTTTATGTTTCATGTGGCAACAACCTCTAGTGGCCATATAACGCAAACACAACACCGATGGTCACGTATTATAAATAGCCAGAAAGTTTTGTTTTGGTGGTGGGTTGGGTGAAAGGATAGTAAGTTAGCCACTTTTCACCCACGAGACCTGCCTTCGGTTCCTGTGTGAAACAAGATTAATTATTGTTAATGAAGTTACGTAGTAGTATTAGCATTAGATGTCTCGCTTACTACATTAGCCTTAAAGGCGTTGACAGCCCCCCCACATATCCCCTTATTCTCATCCTGACCTTCAGTTAGCTAAGTCAGTGTTTTTATGCATGTTGACCGGTGAACCCAACAGCTAGATCAGGTAGGTTCACCTTCTTCCTGTCGCTAGGTCTCTACATGTTTATGCATGTGACATAGGTCCCGAGACTTCCAATATAAAGGTCTGGGCGGTAAACAGAGTTCGAAATTGCTGTTTTGGGAGGCATGAACCAACAGGACCCAGAAGCAGACAAAGACGGAAGGCCTATCACAAAGTTTTTTGCAGTGCAGTCAAGACAAGGTGGAGGCATTAATTCAACTGGGTGGCAGGCTCGACAAAAGGCAGGGTGTCCCTGAAGCTGTGAGCAGTGCTCTCTCTCTCTCTCGCCATGCTGAGCCTGTGTGTCTGCTGATTAATCCCTCATTTCTTTCACCTGGTCACTCCCTCCCTTCTCGTTTCCCCCTGTATTTAATGTGCTCAGTTCTGTTTAGTCCTTGTTGTGTCCTCGTCACCTGTGAGTGTTCTGCCGTGCTCTGTGTCCTTGGCTTTTTGTATTATTCCCCTAGTTCCTGGATTACCTTTACTCCTTTGTTTGGAATTTTGCTTTTACTTCACACTCAGGCACTGACAGAACGCCGTGATGATGTGTTTGTACATGTGACCAGTCTCCTGTGATGACAGAGATCCTACCATTAAGTTAAAAGCAGGCAGGAGCCCGACGGTCTACAGGTCTATGGCCCTGTGGCTGCCCTGTGACAGATTATACTTTTATATTCTCATTTGACAAAAAAGTCTGAATGTCATATTTGGTGCATGTGGTGGCACTGCAGGAGAGAGTGAGACACACCTGTTGTGTGGATTCTCCTGCTATTAAAAAAGCATGCTGTTTCATCACTACCACGGGTAAAGTTGATAATTAATGGCAGGCCAAAACAGCTGTGAGGCCATTGGGAAATCTCCCAGCACTCCTGACGGCCAGGCTGCTAGTTTAATCTCCACAACATCTTCTTGTTTGCAGTGTTGTCAGTCAGTAGTGTGCAAGACAATAGGCAAGACGATTGGACCAATGAGCAAACACTACGTGCAGGTAGTACTCATGGGAGTTGTAGTATCGTTGTGTCAACTTGCAATTCATTCGTTTTGTCAGATGGTTTTTGACAAGACTACAATTGTTCAACATGCCAAAGTGGCTAGGTGAAGTAACTGTGTTACCCGCCACCGCAGGTTGACAGGTGTTAATGATCACATTAGATTTTAAAATTATTGTACTTAAATAGTAGCAATAGCTGATCATTAACCAGAGAAAATAGAAAATATTGCATAATTAACCAGGCTTTCAATCATATTAAATGTTAGAACAATGGTGTCAAATGTTTACATTTCTATTAAGGCTAACTGTCTGTATTCTCCGGTCAGTATTAAGCTATTTGTTAAACAGATGATCTATTAAATCTTCCTCATCTGGCTTTAGGTTCATGTTAAAAGTATATGATGTTTTCCTGATTCTAGACTGTCAGACTGTCTGATCACAGAGGAAGGCTGTGCTTCTCTGGCTTCAGCTCTGAGCTCCAACCCCTCCCATCTGAGAGAGCTGGATCTGAGCTACAATCGTCCAGGAGAGTCAGGTGTGAAGCTGCTGTCTACTGGACTGGAGGATCCACACTGGAGACTGAACACTCTCAGGTATGGACAAACAACAACAATTTAACTCTGCAGGTGCCTCTATTTTCTCTTATTTAATGTCTCTCTACTCGAGTCCATCAACATCAGGGCCGTTTTATTTCTCTTAATTCTGTTCAGAGCAGTGAGTTGGCATGAGTTAGGAAACACATGGATCCGTTAGAAGTCTCATTGAAAGGTAACACACATTCATTAGAAACATCAAAAACTTAGAAAATATAAACTTATTCTCATGTTAGCCCAGCTGGCAGAATGGCTTTAGAGATGGAAATGTTGGTCAGTCCACCGCTTTGGTCCAGACTGAAACTACTAAATGTGCTGAGATTCAACCTTGTTCAGACACATCCTACTGATATTAGTCATGATGTGAAGTATACACAAAATGAAATACTTGATGGTAGGCCATCATCTGTGCATTATGGAGGGGGAAACATATTTTGGCAGACTGCATGTCCAGTAGGCTACTGTTATCGCTGTTTGTGTATGAAAAGTCAGGGCTCGAGATTAGCGGCGTCCTATCGTCCCCAGGACGATAAATGTGTTTAGGACGAACAGAAATATTCTCCAGGACGCTTACAGGACGAAAGCCATTTTTGTATGTGTGTTAATTTATCATTATCCTATTAGGCTACTAGGAAATGCCAAGATTAACCGACCAAGCGCTGACTACAACGGAGCGCGTCTTTTCATGCTGTTACTATAGTTACTATCACTGGATAGACTTGTTCCGTGGTACCAGGTGCATCTATCAAATGGCTTACTGACATCGTAAATATGTTTCGCTGGTTAAACAACGTTAAATTTAAACAGATTGAGCACCAAGACGGCCCTACATCTCCTCCATCGAACCCGAGTAGGCCGACAGTCCCCGAGTCTGATGTTGCGTACAACTCACATCAAAACAGTCTGCTAACTGCTCACTACTACTAGCTAGCTAACGGGCGCTAAGTTACCATGGCTGTGTGTGTGTGTGTGTGTGTGTGTGTATATCAGCTAAAGCAGACATTTGGATTTCAATATATTTGAAATCCAAATGTGTAATTAGACTGACTTTTTTCTTAGTCAGTCTAATTTAGGGCGACCAGACTTTCTCGTTTTCTGGGGACAGTCCCTGCTATTGGTAGCCTGTGTCCGTCTGGAGCCGTGCCCGTAAATGTCCCCGTATTTCACTGTGTGCTAAAGAGCAAAGCACGTGTTTTTTCCTCCTCCCCCACAATACAGCTAACATTAACGTTACTGTTGCAGCCAATAAAACCGTTTCTTTATAAAGTTAATTTGAAAAATGTTTGGGGCATTTCTTTGTTGTTAAATTAAAGTTTTTGTTATTTACAGTGACGACCAAGCGGCCAGAGGCGACAGTGAGGTGACAATCAGTTTAGCCTCTCAAATCAACACTTCACTTGCCTTTAAATAAAATTCACAGATATAAAACAGCTTATATTACAATGTTAATTTAAACGTTATTATCAGTAGTAAAAAAAGCATTTTTGAAAGGCTTACGCAGGCTGCTGCCGCTCGCATCAGCGTGTCTTTACCTTACACCTAGGCTATATATAAAAATCAAGGCTTCAGCACAGAACATCATGGCCAATCCCAAAATCCAATCACAGACAAAATAACGAGACAGCCTCCTAGAGCCAGAACCACAACCGCTTTCATACAGAGATTTGGCAATAAACGGGCAAAGAATATCTGCCAATAATATATTATTATATTTATTTAGCTCCATTCAAAGTAGTTATCTGTAAACAGGTAAAAAAAAACAGGAGTTAAATGCTTTTTTGTTTTCATGCAGAACAAATATTTTTTTCTTTTTCTACATATAGGAAATTAAGAGAAATACAAAAAGCTGTGGCAATAAACAGGCAAAGAATATCTGCCAATAATATAGTGTGTCAGTGTCATAGCTTATAAATTGTCTATCTTTGTTTTACCACCTCCAGCTTCTCTTTGATTTTGGGACGATTGACATTCACTTTAGGACGGTTCAGATTGTTTTTCAGGACGGTTCAAGGACGGAGGTGAAAAAATCTGGAGCCCTGAAAAGTTCTGTTTAAATGCAATGCATTATTAAATTGTTATGATAATTTACCCTTTAAGGAGGGGGACAATTTCCAGCAATATCCAAAGGCCATGCAATGGAAACATGGATTACAAGGACAAAATATTGTCTACAATGCTGCATTCAGTTTAATGTACATTTCAAGTCAAGGAGATGTGACGTTGAGGCGAGCAAAGTGTTAAACTGATTACAGTGATGTTGATACAGTATCAATGGCGTATGTAGGAGCAGCTTACCTGAAAAAGGTGACAGTCTGTCTGAATCCAGCTTCTAAACAGTAACATGGATGACAAAGTGATCGACTACATGGTCAGTTATAACATCACCAGACTATCGTGAAATAAATGTTTGCTTTACGAGTGAAACTAAATGCTCATCTTGTGTAGACATTCTCAATTGAGTGCAATGAATAATACGAAGTTCGATAACACATAACATAAGCCTATAAAAACGTTTGAGTGCTAGCCTGCTCTGCACAAACCTTGTTAATAAAACTATACTGAAACGATAGATTAAACAATCCACATTTTATATTTTTCATTCACTTTGATGAAGTCGAAGGTCTGCCCTCACCGCTGAATGCACGCGCCTTGGCACGACACCAGTCGGTGATTGTTCCCCCTTGCTGGAGGAAGCCAGACGCTCCAGTCTAATTAAGATAAAAATTTAATTAATTACACAGCGCTATGTTGATGCGCTGCACAGTTTTTTATGTCATAATTTACATTTACATTTATTCATTTATCAAAGCGACTTACAATTCCTAGACATGTCACAGGTCGCACGCCTCTGGAGCAACGAGGGGTTAAGTGTCTTGGTCATGAACACAATGTTGGATGGGTCACAGTGGGGGGATTGAACCCAGGTCTCTCACACCAAAGGCAGGCGTCTTATCCACTGCGCCATCACCAACCCTATGTAGGTTTCATTTGTGCACGGGGAGTGTCAAGTCAGCTCGAGTCACAAGGCTCAAGTCCAAGTGAAGTCACGAGTCATTGGTGTTAAAGTCAAATTCGAGTCGCAAGTCTCCTTTGATTTTGTCAAGTCGAGTCTAAAGTCATAATTTTTGTGACTCGAGTCCACACCATGGCCACAGGTGTATAAAATCAAGCACCTCGGCATGCAGACTGCTTCTGCAAACATTTGTGAAAGAATGGGTCGCTCTCAGGAGCTCAGTGAGTTAAAGTCTTACATCACCAAGTGCTTTGCAAAGTGTCAGATGCAGTGGTGTAAAACTGGGGGGAGAATCTCTGGGCACCTCATGATTCGATTATAAAACAATTATTGATGCATCTTGATTAAATTGTTGCGATGATGGCTAAGGTGGCCCGGTTCAATGGTCTAAGTCAGCTATATGATAAGGACTGTTCCCTAAGGGTCTCTATTGGATTGAGATCTGGTGACTGTGGAGGCCATTGGAGTGCAGTGAACTCACTGTCATGTTCAAGAAACCACTTTGAGATGATTTGAGCTTTGTGACATGGAGCATTATCCTGCTGGAAGTAGCCATCAGAAGATGGTACACTGTGGTGATAAAGGGATGGACATGCTCAGCAACAATACTCAGGTAGGCTGTCGCGTTTAAACGATGCTCAGTTGGTTCTAAGTGGCCCAAAGTGTGCCAAGAAAATACCCTCAACACCATTACAGCACCACCAGCAGCCTGACCTGTTGATACAAGGCAGGATGGATCCATGCTTTCATGTTGTTTCTGACCCGACCATCTGAATGATGAGGCTGAAATCGAGACTCATCAGACCAGGCAACTTTTTTTCAATCTTCTATTGTCCAATGTGGCTGAGCCTGTTTGAATCGTAGCCTTAGTTTCCTGTTCTTAGCTGACAGGAGTGGCACCCGGTGTGTTCTTCTGCTGCTGGAGCCCATCTGCTTCAAGGTTTGTGCGTTCAGAGATGTTATTCTGCAGACCTTGGCTGTAACGAGTGGTTATTTGAGCTACTGTTGCCTTTCTGTCATCTCGAACCAGTCTGCCCTCCTGGGTCAACTGTCTCCAGGATTCTTTCACTGAGAGAAGAAGAAGAAGAAGAAGACTCCTCTGACCTCTGACCTCAACAAGGCATTTTCATCCACATACATGCGACTGACTGGATATGTTCTCTTTTTCGGACCATCTCTGTAAACCCTGTAGGTGGTTGTGCATGAAAATCCCAGTGGATCAGCAGTTTCACGAAATACTCAGACCCGTTGGTGTATGCACTAAAGAAAGGGGACTGGCACTTCCTGACTACGTGGACACTCATTGGCTCCAGTAGGCCATGGACAGGCCATCCAAGTTTCTATTGGGTCAATGAAGGTGTCACTCAAAAGGTCAAGGTGTACTTAAAAGTGCTTAAAGTGGGTCACCAGTACCACTAGTTCTCTGGGCACTATGTGACGCTCACCTGTTCCCGTTCTCGCCTGCCTCCTAATCTCTCAGTAGAAACAGGAGAAAGAAGCTCGGGTGCCTTTCCTGCAGTCGTGTTTGTATCAAGTTGTTGTTGCTCATCAAAGTAACTTTTGTGAACGGCCTAATCGCAGCCTGGAGGTGAGCAACACTAAAAAAGTTTGATGCACTACAGCAAACCTTAGAAATGTTGAACTCATTGTTGTGCATGAATGATTGATGAGTTAGTAGTACTTAGCATTAACTAATTAGAAACTGACCACGATTATTTTTCTTACACGGATTTAATGAATGGAAACAACCCACACAAAGGAAACAGCTGTCAACTGGAACTAATATTATATGAATGCTAAGATATATAGTAGGTTATTATCTGACATTATAATGAACACACTAACATTAGCCCTAAAACAGGCCGATACACAAGGCAACATGTAAACTGGGAGTAACAGCAGGGCAATTAAACAATAATAATTATCGCGGTATAATTTCCCTAATAATAAAATAACAAATGTTCAATAAATGTTTAATTAGTTTGAATCATAGACAAATCAGCACTTAATTTTCCTATTAAGATCTTTATTTTGTTGAGGAAAAGGGAGTGAAAACAGATTTTGCCTAATGTTACTCATGCATATGTAGCACCCTGCTAAATGTATATATTGTTTCCTTTGTGTTCTGCTAAGAGAAATACAGGATGCTGAAATATGTGCTAGTTCAATTGTCCCTGCTGTGTCATACCTTTTTGTATTAATTACGTTTATTTGCGAGGTGTTCAAATATCCTATGTTGTGAGTAGCCCTTGAACGTCCCAGGTCATTTTTCTTTTGTATTGGGTGGCCAGGTGTCAGTTTTGTTCATTATCCAATTAGTGCCAATCAGGAAGTAGTTATGCAGCCTACCCGGTTTTGAGGGGGCGGGACTAAAAAAGTGGAGAACCGGAAGAAAATATAAGACGAAGCCGAGGAAAGAATATAGATACGCTCAGAGCTGTAAGAGGCTGTAAGTTCCGTAGCTTTAACAACATTACCTGTCCTAAAAGTTAAGAGCTAAGAGATATTTGTCAGTGTAAAATCTGGTAACACGCGTGCGTGAGCTGTATTTTGGAGCTAACGCCACAGCCACGTGCTAAACTGCTGCTACAAAAGCAGAAACCCATTTTGCCGCCGAGTTTCTGAGTGAGTAACTTATGGACATCACGAACTGTAATGGAACTGACTAATGTTTAGACAAGATATAGTAAAGCTCAGTGGCGTTGTGAATTTGTGGCCAGTGTGCGTCGGATGCTGCTGCGGTAGATGCGCTCAGGACTTGCCGCTGCAGGACGGAGGTGTAACGGCAATTTTTCGTTGCTTTACATTTAGTCCTGATCCTTTTCCATCATGCACAGGTAGGGAAATGAACTTACGCAGACACAAAAGATGGCTTTCCAGATTGATAGTTGTTGTTGTTGTTTGTAGTTTATTGCAGAAAATTTGTACAAAAAAGATTAACATACCGGTTTGTTTCTTTGATTGTTTCCCATTGTTTGCTGTGGTCTGATTCTATGGTCTGATCCTGTGGTCTGTCTGATCCTGTGGTCTGGTGAGAACTGTTGGTGCTCCCCCTACCTGTGCCTTCCACTTCCTGTCACCTATGCCCTCTATATACAACCATGTGCATCTAATCACTGCCACCCAGTGTCCAAAATACTAATGTAAATAAATCTAAACAAAATAAAATACCATGCCAACAATAAACATAAATGGCTCCTACACACCGGGCCCCTAATTGTTTTATATAACAATTACTGAAAAAATAATTTAAGGAGCTATATATACACACACACCATTTTCCTTTTTTACACTTTTTTATAAAAAACAAAAAACGTGTTGGCAATTAATCTTCTTTAGAGTTTCTTCTGTCTTCTTTCAGAAATAGTCATTTTTAGGGCCAGAGGTTCCAGAACATGGCACCTGTTGGGATCTGGTCTTTACCACCAGTCCTTGAGGTCTCTAAATCTCAGTCTCTTTAATCAGACATATCTTTGTTATTGGTCTTTCAAGCACATTGTTTTTTGTCTGAAGTCGAACAGTACGCACAAGGCCTTGTGCGTCTGTTATTGTCTCCAATATTCTGCCCATTAACCAGGAGCCTCGTGGTGCAGTGGAGTCAACCACCACAACTATGTCACCTGGAGCAAAGTTCCTCTTCACCTTAGGCCACCGCTGTCGTTCTTGGATTAAAGGTAAGTACTCCTGTGTCCACCTTTTCCAGAAGAGATCTGCCATGTATTGCACTTGTCTCCATCTGCGTCTTAGGTATAAGTCCTCTTTACTGAAGAGTCCAGGCGGCAGTATTGGCTTGGTTTTCAACAGAAGAAGGTGGTTTGGGGTGAGTGCTTCCAGATCCATTGGGTCCTCAGAAAGTTTTGTAATGGGTCGATCATTTAAAATTGCTTCAACTTCACAGATTAAAGTTTGCAATCCTTCATCATCCAGAACTTGTTGGCTAAGAACAGAGCGCAGCACGCTTTGAACCATGCGGATCAAGCGTTCCCATACACCTCCGTGATGAGATCCTGCTGGGGGGTTAAAGTACCACTTTATTCCCTTCTGAAGCATAGCAGTCTGGATTCTGTCCTGATTCAAGGCATTGAGTGCTTCTCTCAATTCTCTTTCAGCTCCAATAAAATTTGTGCCATTGTCTGATCTTAAAGACAACACTTGACCTCGTCGACAAATAAATCTTCAGTAATGCATGGATGCAGGAGTCTGTGTCAAGAGTATGTGCAACTTCAAGATGTACAGCCCTGCTTGCCATGCAGGTGAAGATTACGCCATATCTTTAACAAGGCTTCGTCCTCTCTTGATCTCTATAGGACCGAAGTAGTCTACTCCTACATCTGTAAATGGAGGCTTGTCTGGTAGAATCCTTTCCAGAGGTAAGTCTGCCATTTTCTGTTCTCCAACTCTTCCCCGATGCGTTTGCACATAACACAGTCTGTGATGATCCTTCTTGCTGCAGAGTTAGCTTTGATAATCCAGTATTTTTTACTGAGTCAGTGACAGCATGTGATTTCTTCCTCCGTTGGCCAAGTTGTTCATGGATATGTCGTAGCAACAGTGTGGATATGTGCAGGTCTTTTGAGAGGATAACTGGGTGCTTGGCCTCTTCAGGCATCGCTAGCTTACTCAGGCGACCACCTACTCTCAAAAGTCCATCGTCCAACACCGGGTCCAGTTTATACAGATGACTGCTTCTTTTAACACCATTCTTACCAGCTTCTAATGTAGATAGTTCATCCTCGAAGATTTGTCTTTGACTGAAAGAGATGACTGCATGTTCTGCTTGCACCAGATCTTCAGGATGTAAACACTGTCCTTGGAGTGTTGCTTTAAAGACTTGCATCTCCTTTAGTTGGCTGGACTCATCTTTAAAGCTACTTGCAGCAGTCTGGATCTCCTTTCTTTTCTAGTCAGCGATAAGATAGTTGTTTTACCTTAAGTAGCCAAGCTACAGCTGTCAGCAGACTTCTCCATGAAGAGAAATAGTTTATCAGAGAGCTGGTGGGGTTCAATGGACCTTTAACAATGAGGTTGCTTGTGATGTCTTGCTTGACTTCTGGATCATTGGCAGGGATTGAAGTTTCTAAATGATGTTTCTGCCATTCTCTGTCTGGTTGACAGAGAAACTCTGGTCCCTTGATCCATCTCGTGCAGCTTAAGAAGCGGTTTGCTGCTAGCCCTCTAGAGGCTTCATCAGCTGGATTTTCCTTTGTGCTAACATATCTCCATTGTGACACATCAGTAGCATCCCTTACAAAGAGATCCTGTTTTCTACAAATGTTCGAAAGCGTTTGGTTTCATTGTTGACATATTTCAGTACTGTTGTGCTATCAGTCCAGAAGATGGATTTTTCCAGTTGAAGCTGTAATTCTTTCCAAGCATTATATCAACTTTGACGGCTAGAACTGCAGCTGTGAGCTCCAATCTGGGAATCGTTACTTGCTTCAATGGTGATACTCTTGCTTTCCCCATCATGAAAGCAACATGCACCTCCTTGTCATTGTTTTCCAGTCTGAGATATGAAACCGTACCATATCCACTCTCGCTGGCGCCTGAAAAGTGGTGCAGCTGTGCATTTCTGATTTGACCAAAGCTTGTGGGCTTCATGCAACGGTCCACTTTAAACTCTGTCATCTTGTTCAGATCTGCTAGCCATCCTGTCCACTGCTGAGAAACAGTTTGGGGTATGTTTTCGTCCCATCCAAGGTTTTTTTACAGAGTTCCTGCATAATCAGTTTGGCTGTCAGAATAAATGGTGCTAGGAATCCTAAAGGGTCGTAAACAGAGCCAACCACGGACAAGATGCCGCGTCTAGTGTATGCTCGTGGCTGTGCAGTAATTCTGAACCTGAACACATCTGTTTCGACACACCAGTGCAATCCTAGTGCTCTTTCCATCGGCAGATTGTCCGGTCCAAGTCCAACTCCGTTGTCTCTTTGGTTCTGTTTTCTTGTGGAATGGATGCCAATACTTTACGACTGTTGCTGATCCACTTTGACAGTATGAATCCTCCCTTCTGGCAGAGAGCAGTCAGGTCTCTTACCATAAGAACAGCATCCTGTTCTGAGGACATGGATTTCAAACAATCATCTACGTAAAAGTTGTTCTTTACGGTGTCTATAACTTCTGCTGGAAAGTGAGCTTTGTTATCTTCAGCTGTCTTTCTTAGAGCAAAGTTTGCACAACTCGGTGATGACACTGCTCCAAAGAGGTGTACTTTCATCCTGTATTCGACGAGATCCTGCTGCACATCACCATCAGGCCACCAAAGGAATCGCAGATAGTCAATGTGTTTCTCTGACACTTTGACCTGGTGAAACATTGCTTTGATGTCAGCCATCAAAGCAACCGGTTCTTGTCGGAATCGGATGAGTACTCCGATGAGTGAGTTGGTAAGATCTGGACCCTGTAGCAGTTGTTCATTGAGCTGATGTACCTTTGAAGCCAGCACCACAGTCGAAAACCACTCTTAAGGTTCCTTTCCTTGAGTGGTAAACCCGTGATGTGGGATGTACCAGAGTTGCTCATCATTGCGCTTCAGTTGATCTACTGGTATCATTTCAGCATAGTCGTTGTCAATCATTTCTTTGAGAAAAGCTGTATATTCATTGTGAAACATCTCATTTTTACCAAACTTGCGTTTCAGGCTTTGGATGCGCTGCTCTGCTATGCAGCGGTTATTTGGCATGCTGGGATTTTCTTCCTTGAAAGGTAAGTCTAGGCAGTAGTGACCGTCTTTCATCCTAGTTGAGTGATTCACAATATCCAGGAATTTTATTTCTTCTCTGGACATTTCCTCTGTTTCCTTGCTGGTTCCTTCATTGAAGTCATGATTGTATTGTTTTACCAGTAGCTCCTCTAGATTCACAATAGACAGTCGATTGACAGCAGCGACAGGGCAGCCATTCTCATCCCTGACATCGTTGTCTCCTCTCAAAGGACCATAGATGACCCACCCCAATAGGGTCCTCACAGCGTATGGTCCATCACCTTGGCTATTGACCACTTCCCAAGGTTCCAATACCTTGAAGCATTTGTGCCGATGAGCAGGTCAATGCCGGAGTCTATTTCATGAATCTTGACGTCTTTCAAGTAAGGCCATTGTATCAGGTCTTCTTGTCTGGGAATGTTGAGCTTGGAAACAGGCATTGTGTTGTGTGTGAATACATTGGACAGTTGAATGAAATCATTTTTGTCCAGACTTGATATTTCCAAACCTGAGATATGATGACTGGTCACAGGTTTCACTTGGTTCATGGTTCGCAGAAGAATACTGGTTTTTGGTCCTGTTATGTTCAGTCTTCTCATCAAGCTTTCTGTGCAGAAGGTAGATGAGCTGCCATGATCCAAAATGCATATGTTTGTAACACTTTGTCTCCTTTGGGTGTCTTTACTTGTACTGGAACAATAGAGAAAAGACAGGCTTCTTCACCGGCCCCAATATGCCCACATGTATGAGGTGAGAGAACAGCACTGCTCCCAATTGATTTCTCATTCAGTTCCGTTTGCTTTCTCATGTCCTTTTGTTCAATGTGAAGTATTTCAGGATGATTTTTATTGCACACGTCACAAGTCAAGCGACTACTGCAGTCTTTGCTCATGTGTCCTACCTTCAAACATCCAAAACAGACTCCCTTTTCCTTTAAGAAGTCTATTTTTTCCCTGTGCATCTTCTTCCTGATTTGTGGACACCGCACCAATGTGTGACCACCTCTATCACAGAACAAACAGGAACTTTGAGAATTAGTGGCAGATACATTTTTCATTCCATTTGTCATCATTTTTTCTTGTTTTAGTGTTTCTACAGGTGTTACAGTTGTTGCAAAACTGCTTCCTCTTGGTCTCAACTTGTCTCTTGCTTTAGTAAAGGTGGAGCCTCTGACAGATGTAGTTGTCTTAGCATCCTGGATGTTTCCAAAAAGTGGATCTGACAATATCTTCACTTGTCTCTCCATGAAGTCTACTAGATCAGAGAAAGTAGCTCGGCATCCATTTTTTTCCTGAATTTCACATGCCCTATTCCTCCACTTGTCTCTGAGCTTGTAAGGCAGTTTCAGAAGAATGGTCTTCATACTGGAAGCAACATTCATCTCCTCCATATAGGTGAGCTGTCCCATTGCATTGCAACAGCCTCTAAGGAACAATGAAAACGCTTGCAATGCTTTCACGTCCTCTGGCTTGATCGTTGGCCAGGCAAATGCTTTGTCCATATATGCTGTGGCAATCTTATGTTCATTACCAAAATGTTCTTTAAGTAGATTTTTTGCTCTTTTATAGCCCTCAGCTGGAGGCAAGTGTTGGCAGCTGTGGACTAAATCCTTAGGATACCCTCTGGTGTATTGCTCTAGGAAATGCAGGCAGTCACTGTAATCGTCTGTCTTTGTTTCCACTCCTCTCTCAAATGCCCTGATGAAAACTCCATATTGCAATGGATCACCATCATAAACAGGAATGTCTCTTGGTGGTAAGGTAGAAGAGAGATTTTGTTGAGCCAGAAGAGCAGTGATGTCATTTTGCCTCTGAATTATGTGATAGATATCACCTTGGTTACCATCATTTACAGGTTGTTGTGTTAGAGGAGTCATATCCTGAGCTCTAACAGATGGTCCATCAGCTCTTTCCTTTGGTCGAACAACCTGTTGCTGGGAAGAAGAAGATTCGGTTCCCATCCACACATTCTGTCTTTGTTGCACTTGATCAGGTAAATAGGTGTTTGCATGGGGATTTAATTTGACTGAGGTTTTCTTCTGAGCAGTTCCTTTTCTCAAATACGAGTTCATCCCATCAGAGACTCTTGAGCTGTTTCTTGATCCCATTGATTCAAGTACATTGATTTTTGCATTGGTTGCTGCCAGTTCAGTCTCTAGTTCCAGTTGTTCCTTTTTCCTTTTCAATTGTTCTTCTTGTCTTTTCAGTTGTTCTTCCTGTGCCTCAAGGTCATGCTTTTTCTGCAGAGCAGCAACCCGTTCCATGAGAGCAGCCTTTTCTGCCTGAGCTTTAATGCGAGCAGAAGATGTTGAAGATGCATGTGATGAAGAACTTGATTTGTGGTTTGATTTGGGTTTTGATACATTAGAAACACTGTCATCCGGTCCAATATCATCTGTGTTTACGCTTTCAACAATGCTGTGTGTTTTATGCCCTCCAACCTCTGAACACCACACATTTACGTCCTGTATAAAACCATCAAAAGTTCCCATTTTTTGTTGAAACCACTGATTTTGCTTTTCAAGTTCATTTTCAGGCAGTGGTAACTTCACCAATGACTCATGATTCTCTTTGGCTTCATCACAGATATTGATCAGTTTAACCAAGTTAGATTGTACTTCATTTGCATTCTCCTTTGATTTCATGAGCTCTTTCAACATTTCCATTGACTTCTTAGCTTGTTTGCATTTCAAGTTTCTTGTTTTCTGACAGTTTTCAATGAACATTTCCAAACCTTTAGCAGTGTGTTTAATAAACCTTTTTTCTTTTTCAGAATCCTGTGCAACATCGCCATCTTGCGACGGAACGTCAGACTTGACAATAGACATTTGATTTTCTTTAGCGTGATACGTTAAACCACACGCGAATGGCAGAAAGTTTCAAAGAGCCGATATTGTTGTGACTTTATAGATTTAGTCATGAAATCCCTTAGTTTAGCAGTTTCCACACGCTGATCATCGCTTTTCCAATAAAGCTTAATGTTCACATACCCCCTCCGCCTGCGCGTTGTCTTTCAGAGTTTCCAATCTCCGTCAATCGGCTCCGCACAGGTGGCGTCAATGTCCCGTTGATTGGGAGTTGCGGCGTCGGTTGTTGTGAAAAGAAAAAACAATCGGTTTTCTTCCGTGAAAACAGTCTTCATCCAACATTTTACAGGCTCAATTTCACTCATAGAGCAAGAGTTCTCACTTAATGTAACGGCAATTTTTCGTTGCTTTACATTTAGTCCTGATCCTTTTCCATCATGCACAGGTAGGGAAATGAACTTACGCAGAACACAAAAGATGGCTTTCCAGATTGATAGTTGTTGTTGTTGTTTGTAGTTTATTGCAGAAAATTTGTACAAAAAAGATTAACATACCGGTTTGTTTCTTTGATTGTTTCCCATTGTTTGCTGTGGTCTGATTCTATGGTCTGATCCTGTGGTCTGTCTGATCCTGTGGTCTGGTGAGAACTGTTGGTGCTCCCCCTACCTGTGCCTTCCACTTCCTGTCACCTATGCCCTCTATATACAACCATGTGCATCTAATCACTGCCACCCAGTGTCCAAAATACTAATGTAAATAAATCTAAACAAAATAAAATACCATGCCAACAATAAACATAAATGGCTCCTACAGAGGTGTCTGTGTTTTGCGCACGGACGGAGCCTCAGGACGGGTTTCTTCACTGTGCATCTCTCCACCGAACCGAAGGGTTTGGAAGGACTGTCACGATAAGCTTCCTGTTACCAAGGAACCGTGAGACCTGACAATATGTTTCTGGAAGGCTGCAACTGAGCTCCAACAAACGCGCCAACGTTGTGGTGCCACAAACTGAGAAAAAAAACCCCGGGTATTGTCTTGTTATTTCATTTCGACCATGCGGACATTTTAAAAAGGGTAACTTACCTGTTCTGGAAATAAATATCAGTATATTTTTGTGTACAACATTCAAGTTTTGTGGTCTGGTAATTATATGTGTGCATGTTAATGTGATTTGTGATTTTTGCAAAGAGTAAGGGTTATAGGGGCTAAGTGTGTGTGCAGGGGAGAAAAACAAACACACGACACAGTATAGCTATATTTAAGCTAACCAGGCCTCTCTGCACCAAAGTCAGTGTCGCATGCCAGAGGTGTTAGTTGCCGTAAATACATCCCAAGTTTTAATTCTACTAACCCCTCACCAATTCATTCCCCATGCACATGATAAAAAAATAAAAATAATAAAGCGGATTTGAGTGGGAGGGGCTACACATATTTGTGTATTTCTGCCTCAGTTTTGTGAAGATTGTTTGGCGTCAAGTGTTTGTTCTGACCAGAAAGAAAAGTTTAAAACCACAATTAACTTTCACTCAGGAGCAAAAATCTGCCTTTAAACTTTAAAGGAATAACGATTTGACATTTATTGTGAAAATTATCGAAATCCAATGAAATGAAATTTTTTATCGTGAACATTTTCGTCCCTATCGTCTTTTTCCACTTCAAGCACTGATTATAGGTGGTGACAGAAAATGTTTCCAGAATGCAGGAAATTAAGTATTTAATGCTCAAATCTTTCAGGGGGAGGAGCCCCAGACCCACACGTTGAATTTGATTAAAACAATTAACACAATTATCTTCTCGTCTTGTTCTTGTGAATTCTGTATCGTGATTCCTCATGTCTCTTGAGCCCCTGCGTCCCCACCACTCTTCAACACAGAGTTGCCCCCACAGAGTTGGTGAGGGGGTCTGACTGATGTTGGTGGGCCGCCTGAGCCAACAATGCCAGGACCAGTTTTTTGTCCCAGTCCAGCCCTGGATAGACGTGTTGGATGGTTCATCTCAACAACTACTAAACTTGTTGAGATGAATGTAGCTGCAGTGTTGGTCAGTAGTGCCGCTACAAGTCTAACTCATGTCTCAGAGTGGTGGAAGCTTCACTGTTTTCTGAAGCAGATGTCTTTTCAATAGTGAAGCTCTTTTATTGATCAAGTAGCTTGGTAGCGTCCACACAGTAGGGCCGATAGACAATGACACAGACACAGAACTCGGGTCATTTATCATGTTTCCAGCTGTGATCTGTTATCACAGCAGCAGGTGAGCTGCATGCGGCTTGTTAATGACGCAGCCTATGAAACAACCCAAACCAACATCTGCACTCTAGTGTCTGCTGTTGCATCACCTGGTCTGTGACTTGGAACGTAATAATGGAGGGTCAAGATTTTTACTGAGTGAAGACGTGCAATAAAATTACTGTTATTATTAATAATTAAATGTGCTTCAAAGCACGGAGCACTTCCTGAAGGACTCCAAGCCGACCAATCACAGTTCTTACTGTCTGTCTTTTGTTCTTCCTTTTTAATATCAAATATCAACATATATCACTGATCTTAACATCGCCATGGAAACTTCAACACATTAGGGATACCGATGTATTTATAGCGAGGGGTTAAAATAACAGAACAATACAGTGAAAATAAATAAGGATATCACAGATGTCTGTGAAGGTTCTCAGTCATCCAGGTCATAGTTATCCAAAGAAGGTTAAAGTCAAGGCCAACTGGACTTGAAGGATTTCACAGAAAGACCTTCAAGCGAGTTCAGACATTAAGTCGCTTATCTTCAAAGCCTTTCTGTTGGAGGAGCAACGGATTGTTCAAAAATAAAGTTTCTTTTTTGTAAATTTCCATTTGTGTTTATGAAATTTAACGAGAAACATCAAATTGATAAAGAAATAATGATCACAGTGTTTCTTTTATTTACTGAAAACACTAAAAACAGATAATCTGCCAGAACAACAGAAACCTGAATATATATAATCATTAATAAATGTACAAACATCCTGACTAAACAAATGTAATGCTGTTTCTGTAGGAGTCTCACAGAATGTACATTATTTAATTAATCAATTCAACAATCAATTTAAATGTATTTATAGAGCACTTTAAACAGGGTTGGAGTTACGTGGGAGCTCAGCTCCCATAAGGAGGTCTGAGCTCCATGGAAGCAGTAAAATCAGCATCTGTTGCCGTCACTAATTCATTTATCAACAACCATTATTTTGAATCACAAATAATGTATTTTTATTGTCATTAGTACTATTATTCCATTAAAAAGATAAACAGCCTTAAATGAACAGACTTTCCTAATGAACTAATGTTACGCTGCGCACCGCATGACTGACAGGATGGCTGCACTTCTCCACCATCAGCCACCATCAGCAGTACAGTTTTGACCGAACAGGTTGAGACCGTGACCAGCAAACATTTGGTGTACTGGGACTTTTCCAAGCTGCCGGTCCTCTCCTCTGCCCTCTCCACATCAGGTTCTCTGGACGCTATGTGACGCTCAGAAATGACACAGATAGGTGTCATTTACACTGGGGACAGGTCAGAATCAGAAACATAA